>CM035203.1:17279010-17293379 GCA_020233015.1 Callinectes sapidus | reverse complement strand
GATCAAGTGGTGCGTTTTGATGTTGCGTGGTAATGGTTCCTCAAAGCGATAGAAGGTTACGTTTCTTATTGACTCGACTTATGTGGGCCGAGTGAATGCTCTTCTATTTTGTGCAGGGGTGGGGGGTGGGACTGTGGTGAGGAGGGATAAAAAGGGAGGGATGAAGGAAAGGTGAGAAGCAAGGGAAGGAAAAAAGGAAATATAGGTAAGGAAATGAATAAAGGACGAGGAAAGAAAGGAGGGAAAGATATTTTTTTTACCTTACTACACACACACACACACACACACTCTCTCTCTCTCTCTCTCTGGTAACATGAGAACTCGGTTAGTCACAACAATCCATTATACTTCCCTCTCATTCCACGTTAGTTTATGATCCACGCCATCGCTAACTTCTTTGCTCCACTTTTGTCCCTCCACGTGTCTTGAAGGGAGATACACGCACACCAGTCTCCACGCACTCGCCCCTTACTTGAAGTCCTGCTAAGTAAAGGGTGTTGACTTCTAACCTTTCAATTTATCTTTCGTGAGTCATAAATATGCTCTCTCTCTCTCTCTTGTTTGCTAATGATTTTCTTGTTCTTTTATTTTCTTTCGTGTTAGAAAAGTAGGAGGAGGAGGAGGAGGAGACGAGAGAGAGAGAGAGAGAGAGAGAGAGAGAGAGAGAGAGAGAGAGAGAGAGAGAGAGAGAGAGAGAGAGAGAGAGAGAGAGAGAGATTAATTTCCTGGCAGCATCCTGTTTTCCTTGTCGCGTCACCTGAATGCCTGAATACCCCATGCCCGGGGGACCAGGGGGGACTCGCTGATTCTGGCATAACACCGTGAACCAACAACATATTTAGGATTGAGAACTCGAGAGGTGAGAGCGGACTCGCACGTCGACGCTCACAAGATTAGATGGAAAAACAAATATTACTTGTTACGAATAAATGGGAATTCATAAGAGGACCGAAATAAACATCATTAAGTGAAAATTGATGAATAATAGCTGTCGTTATAGATAAATGAAAAGTGTGAACCAGACGTTAGTAAATACGCATAAACGAAGCAGGAGAGTGGCATTACTGACTGCTAATAAACGAAATTTTTAACTAAATGATAATCTTTGACCTCCGATAAGCGGGAATTGGAGAAACATCACTGTTAATAAAACGGGGAAGATGATTTATTTGATTGCCGAAAGAAGAACAAAACAGCAATTTTATGTTGTGGAAAAGAAAGAAAGGACGAACAAGAAACAAACATACTTTTCTCTGGTAAACTCTGGAACTTCCTCTCTGCTTCTGTATTTCCAACTTCCTATGATTTGACTTTATTTGAGAGGAAGGCTTCAAGACATTTATTCCTGTCTTTTGGGGTAACTCCTTTGAAACTACAAGAGGACTGGCAAATTAGGATTTTTTGTTGCCTTATGTTGCCCTTGGCCAGCTTACCCCTCGCACATAAAAAAAAGGACTTAGGAAGAAAATTGTTCGAAAAAGACAGGAATACATTTGTCAAGATGAGTCTTCATAATAAAAGTAGGAAAAAAGTAGAAAAAATGACACGATATAGAGGCCTTGAAATTTTTTTTTGGGGTGAAGGCGTGGGAGACAAGTCAGAAGCAACAGTGAAATGGACAGAAATTACAGTGCAGGAACACACAGGATCCATAAGGTATTGAGGAAGGCAGGAGGGTGTGGAGCAGTGTGTTCAAGGTAATAGGAGGGAAGTCGAGAAAGATAATTTGGTGGGAAAGGAAGGGAAAACGGGTCAAAAAAGTCTTCACATTGGGAAGAAAAAGATGAGTAGAAAAAGCATAGTAAAGGAGCAGTTTTCACATTGAGAAATAAACAAAAAAGGTAGAAAAATATATTACGGGGATATTTAGATGAAGTTTTTGCGCTGAGAGGGGAAAAAAAAAGAACAGTAAATAACAATGGTGTCGAGGAGGGACAAGGTACAATTTCCACATTCAGAGGGAGGTAAAATAGGGAAAAAACACAAAATATAATAAAGATGTCGAGAAGAACAAGAGGTTTGAGTAGTGTTCACGCTAAGAGAAGGAAAAATATACAAAATGCATAACAAAGGTGCGGAGGAGAGTGAAGGAGAGGGATAATTGAGGAGAACAAAGGGAAAAAGGAGTCAGAAAGAAGGTAATTATTCAGTGGCTTTCCTCCTGAAGGGGTACCTAAGTGTCGGTGTGGGAGTGTGGATGGCGGCTGGCCCTCCCCACCATCACCACCACCACCGTCACCGCCGCCGTCACCGCCCCCGCCGCCTCCACCACCTACTTCATGCCGCCCTCCAGCCACAGTTCTTAGTACCAAGACTCGCCCCATTCATGAGATCCTTTCCTTCTAGTTCTCTCTCACTCTTGTTCTGTTCATATTTTTGCTTCATATCCGCTCTTTTGTAAGTGATTTCTCTCTCTCTCTCTCTCTCTCTCTCTCTCTCTCTCTCTCTCTCTCTCTCTCTCTCTCTCTCTCTCTCTCTCTCTCTCTCTCTCTCTCACCTTCACTTTTCCTCTCGTCTCATTGTACTAAACAACAGAAGAACCCAAACGTTGCAAAAATAAACAAATAACCAAGTTATTCGATGAGTTAAGTGTTGAAATATATTAATAATCATATCGAATGTAGGTGTTGTTCCTCTTTTTGTCCATACATGATTGATATTTGTGGTCTCCTTTCGTGTACACCTAGTGAGAAAGAGAACTAGGCTTCCTACACCCACATACACGCAGATATACACAATTACTCACTCGTCTCATGTATATATTGCACTACTTCTCCTTTTGATATTCCTACATCTTCCATTACGGCGTGGTGCTTCTAAAGGTCACGCTGCGTTGCCTGAGCTCATCACTTCACCTGAATCATCTTTTGTTGCCCATCACACTCCCAAGGAAAAAGAGGAGACTTGTGGCGAGACGTGAGGAATGCGTGACGGTGTATAACATTAAATTGACTTTTAAAACACTTCCACATATTGACATTTGGCCAGACTGTGTATTACCTATGAGTGTGTGGGTGGATGTGTATCAAGGCAGTAAGGTGGTTCAATTCCCTGTGTACCCAAGGAGTGGAGAGCACTTGTGAGGAATGTGTTGGTGACGTGAAGTGAGTGAGGGACGTGGAAGAAGTATTCAAGGATAACGGAGACGAGATCTGTTAAGTTATTGATCGAGACAGGATGTTGTTAGATTTAAGAAAAAGGGATATACTTTGGTGTTCATTTGTAGCACGGGAATGAATTGGACTCAAGAATGTAGTTGTTCGTGGTGAGTTAACTGAAAACTTGAAAATATTACATAAATTTAGTAAAAGTGACAAATGAATATAGATTTGCATGCATTATACAATGACTGCCATATGTAGATCTACTAGATTTGTATTACTTTCCTTTATGTAAATTTAGACTTAATGTAAAATGGAGAGAAGAAACGATGAAATGAGGGTGAGAAGCAACATTTTCTAACCTCCTTTGTATGCATTTGTCTTTAAGTAAATAAGGAACGGAGTTAAGGTTGAGGGAGGGATAAATACAAGGACATGCTTTGGGCAGATGGAACTAAAACAGTTGTAAAGGGCAATGATTAAGTATTACTTGTACTACTACTACTACTACTACTACTACTACTACTACTACTACTACTACTACTACTACTACTACTACTACTACTACTACTTTTATTATCATTATTTACTGATCTTATTACTGTTATTTTTTTTATTAATATTAGTTATATCACAATAAACATTATTTGTATTCTTATCAAGTTATCTTTGTTATTTATAGTAGTAGAAACGGAGGCACAGACAGAGAGATGAAGAGGAGAAGAGGAAGAATGAATATTGACTTTGACAATATATATGAGAGTAGAACAAAATCCAAAGAAGATCGCAGACAAAGAAATGAGAAGGAAAACGAGACATACTGACAGTCATTTCACATTTCTCTTGACGAGCGGCGTCCTTTGCTTCCTTTCTTCTTTCTACACGCAGTCCTTTCATAGTAATGAAAAAACTAACCAGTCTTTTAATTCCTCGTTTCCCCTTAGTGGTAATCTTTTTAGCTGCCCGGCTTTTGTTGATATTCACTTTTCTCTTTCCCTCTCTCCTCTCTCCCGCCACTCAAGTTTACATTCCGGAAAGGACGAACACATAACTATCCAGGCTGGAAATATTTGTGTGGTCTTCGGGTTTCTTTTTATTTATTTTTCTTCTTCCTTAGCACGCTGGGAAGGTTATGGGCTTCGCTTAATTTTTCTCCTAATTTTCTGGAAATGGTAGTCAACGATTTTTGAAGTATATTGTTTTTTGGTTTCATCTTAATTTGTTGTTTTCCATTTTTTCAGGAAGGTGAAGGTGCTTTTTAAACTTTGTCTTGTTTGTGTTTTTTCAAGACGTAGGTTAGGTTTTTTTTCTATTTTATTTTTAATTTATTTGTATGTTTTGGCTTTGTTTTAATGATTTTGTTTTCTTTAAAGAATAAAAATTTGGGGGGATTTGTTTTATGGTTTTCACTTTCGCTTTCTTCTCAACACGGAAGAAAACATCCTTTTTACTTGCGATTTTTTTTATTTTGGCTTGAATATTGTTTTCGTTTTTTTTGCATATTAAGAGGCTTTTCGATTTTGAAGATTTTACCTTTCTCTTAATATGAAAACCTGTGTTTGTGGCATTTTAAAAGTTTTGTTTAATTTTTTTTTGAAAGTTTTAATCTATTCAAGTATTTAATTAAAAGAAGCCTTTTCTTGAGTCTTATTCACATTTTTGTGTGTGGGAGGAGATTGTTCGCTAGTCATGAAAGTGTGTTTGATTCTTTTATTTCCACTATTTTTAGGAGCACAAGGAAAAATTTCTCTTTTTTTCTCAGTTGATTTCCGTCTCCAGCACAATAAGAAACATTTATCTATTGCTTTTTCCACATTGATCTGTTTCCGGAACTTACATGTCAAAGAGTAAACACAAACAGGAGAAATAAAATACAACCATCCCTTTCGTGTTTCCATCGAGAGAAAATACCTTGACCGTTTCTCTCTGCATATTTCCATAAGAAACGTCCATTTTTTTAACCCCCAATCACGTGTGTAAAAGTAAAGAAAACGAAAAAAAAAAAATCTGAGACTGTGTTAATCCATTTCGTTCCCCTTTCTTTCAATTTCAATCACTTACAGCACAACGAGAAGTGACAGTCTATTGTTTTTCGAGCACAAGTGTTTCTAGGAGGCACGTATGTAATAGTAAAAAAACAACAACAAAAAAACCAAAACTCAATGGCTCTCCCTTGTGTCTTATTCAATTTAGCTCCCTCTGCAAAGTCATGGCTCTCGTTAGTTCTATCCAACATTCTCTCTCTCTCTCTCTCTCTCTCTCTCTCTCTCTCTCTCTCTCTCTCTCTCTCTCTCTCTCTCTCTCTCTCACCTTTCGTTTCCACTTCCCTTGTTTTCCCGCCTCGTCCTTGATGTAGTTTACGAGTACCTCTCTGCTCTTCATCAGGGTACAGACTTGTTTACGTCTTCTGCTACGTCTCCTCCATGTTTGTGCATCTGTTTCATGTTAATGCCATCCGTACTGATACTCGATTAAGAGTCGCGGTACTATAGCGATGTGTCCTTGTGATCTCCGTATCTTTCTTGTATTTTTTCCTTTACTGGTATTTAATTAATGGTCACAGTGTTGTAGTGGAAATACTTTTGCATTTTTTTTCTATCCGTTCGTTTGAAAGTGAGGTGTCCAATTTCTTTCTATTTCGTGTACCTGGAATGACGGTGATAAAATGCATTGTAATCTCCATATATTTTTTTTTTGTATTTTTCCTTTACTGGTATTTTATCAATGATCACAGAGTTGTAGTGGAAATACCTTTGTAATCTTTGTTTCTATTCGTTAGACTGAAAGTGAGGTGTTCAATTTCTTCGTAATTTGTGTACCTGCAGTGACGGTGATAAAATTCAGGGAAGGGAAAATATACAATACATGCACAATTTGAGGAATGCCATAGAGAGAGAGAGAGAGAGAGAGAGAGAGAGAGAGAGAGAGAGAGAGAGAGAGAGAGAGAGAGAGAGAGAGAGAGAGAGAGAGAGGGAGCGAACGGGGTCTGAGAGCAGAGAGCGAGACGAGAGAGAGAGAGAGAGAGAGAGAGAGAGAGAGAGAGAGAGAGAGAAGAGGAGAACTGGTAGCGATGCACAGGAAGTATGAGAGCACAGAAATAGCACACTGGAGTATTAGTTAAGCAAGGATGATATGGATGTAAAATGTGAGAGAAATGCGTCATAGGTAAGATGAATGTATGTATGAGTTTAACATGGTAAGCATTTTGGAGAGGAAAAACATGGATATGGACCACGGTTAGACAGCCTCGTTTGTGTGTGTGTGTGTGTGTGTGTGTGTGTGTGTGTGTGTGTGTGTGTGTGTGTGTGTGTGTCTGGTGCTTCAGACTTGGCGTGTTGCAAGGGTTTGTTCTCATATTTGCAAGTTTAGTGCTTTTATGAAACCTGTGCTCGGCCGGAAACAAGTCAGGCAAAATTGAGAGAGAGAGAGAGAGAGAGAGAGAGAGAGAGAGAGAGAGAGAGAGAGAGAGAGAGAGAGAGAGAGAGAGAGAGAGAGAGAGCGAGAGAGAGAGAGAGTCATCCCGTATAAGTATAAATCTCCCTTCCAAAATACATGGAAAAAAAAAAAGAGAAAACATACACGCCTTTTCAAAGTTTGAGTTTTAATGCTTTCGCGAATGGACGTAGAGGACATCCTGACAGAGAAGCGCACAGACTGCACTCGAATTAAATGGGCGAGGAACTGATGGGAAAACCAATTGAGATTCCATCGCTGTGTACAATAAATATCATCCTACGTGCTATTCCAGCCTGTCCTGCACGATACCAACGAGCCAAGCCGATATGAGCCTCCGCGAGTGTTTGTCTTTCATCTATTCCCCGCCAGAATGAAACGTGACTCCCTCTCAACCTCATCCAGAGCCGCGAAAAGATATATGACGCAATGTATTCAGCAAAGCGAGTGACGATTGACTTGATTGGTTGATGAGTGGATAGGTGGGTAGAGTGATTGATAGACTAGTTGATTAACGGATTAGTTGGTGTTTGTGTAGTCAGAATAAGGTAAAGGTTGAGGTTAAAGGAGTAAAGAAAAATTAACGGTTTTTTTTCCCCTCTCTATTACTTTTACTGGAGGCATGTTTTAGCATTTTTTTCTTCTTTTTTCAGTTTGATGTTTTGAAATGAGGCTGAAAGGAAAGAGCAATGTACGTTTTTTTCTTTTTATATTTTTGTATTTCCTTTCCCTGCATCACATTTTTTTTCTTTTATTCATTCCCTTCTATTTTATCACCTCTCCCCGATACACCTCACTTGTAATGAAGTTTATCTCATATTTCCTATATACAAGTTTTTTTCCTTGTTGTGTGATGATCACTAAAGTAATCTATATTATTCGATTTCTTAGGACTTTATGGTATGTTGAGAGAGAGAGAGAGAGAGAGAGAGAGAGAGAGAGAGAGAGAGAGAGAGAGAGAGAGAGAGAGAGAGAGAGAGAGAGAGAGAGCATGAAAGGAAAGGCATTTTTATAGGGGAGTGAGTGTAAGGATAAAAAATATAAAAAAAGTAAGAAGAGGTGGCGAAGAAAAAACATGGAAGAGCTTACGACGTTTCCATCACACACACACACACACACACACGAACACACACACACACACACACACACACACACACACACACACACACACACTACCTTCGTCTCAAAAGTGTTACGTCAGTAGAGGCAAACAGTTTACCCTTTTCCGTCACTCTGAGAACCGCCAGACGCTCCCTGTTGCCTCACATCCTCTTCCTTGCCTCTCCCCATTATGAAGAATTGTCTATACTGAAATATACAAGACGTATTAAGAAGTTACGAAACGAGAATACGTGTAGTAGAAGTATGAATAATTTTAGTAGTAGTAGTAGTAGTAGTAGTAGTAGTAGTAGTAGTAGTAGTAGTAGTAGTAGTAGTAGTAGTTCTAGTGTCAGCGTTTATTCTTGAAAATATACGAGATAGACGCGAATAAACATTAAATAGCAGTTCTTTTCATTTTCTCATTAGTTAAGAAGATTAATAAAAACTGGCCAGGAAGTGAGGGTGCTCGGAAAGAGGAAGAGATTAGAAGGGAAGGAAAAAAATGTAACTCTGAGCGCTTTGTGGATCAGAGTGAGGGGTTAGGGCGATGAAATTAATTTGGGATGCAGGAAGATAGTGTACAAAGAGTGAGGATTGAGAGAGGAATAAGAGTGAACTGGTTTTCCATGAATCATCTCTTTCACTGCTTGATAGTTTCTTTTTCACTTTTATCCTCGGCTTTTAGAGATATTTTGTGTTCATCTATTTTGTTTTAGGAAGATAGAATGTTAAGAGTGTGGCTTTAGAAGAAGAAGAGTGAGAATGATGTATCTCTTTCATTTCATCCCATTTCATTTTGCCATTTTACTGTTTTTGTGGAAGAATGTATCAAGAGTAAGAGCTGATTTAGGGTTATGATAGCAAGAGTGAATGAGCTTTCAGTTGATTTTTATTTCATGGACATAATTTTTCTGGTAATCACCAAGAACTTTTAAACATTATTTTGTTTTGATGAGATTCTATTGGAAGTGAATTAGTATTAAGCACTTTTCTATCATCTTAACGTTTCATATGTCATTAAAGTATAACATACCCAAGACCTCAACAACACTAGATAATTCCCATTTACGGTCTGGTCCGGTCCACCCGGTCAGGTCCGGTCCGGTCCGGTCCGGTCCGGTCCGTTGTGGTCCGGTTCGGTCCAGTTCGGTCCGGTCCGGTCCGGTCCGGTCCAGTTCTTATCTCTTCTTCTCGCTCCCTTCTTTCGTCACTTTCATCAACGTTTTTCCTCTCTTTTACTTTGTTTCAGTTTCTCTTTTTCTTTATTGGTTTTTTTTATCTAAGCTTCTTTCCTCATCAACTTGAGTTCTTTCTTTCATTCTCACAGCTCCTTTAACTTTTCTCCGATTTCTTTTCTTTTGATTTTTCCCCTTTAACTCTTTCAGTATTTTCTTTTTTCTATTCTTGCTGCTGGTTTCAATCTTTTATTTTTATTTTTATTGTTTGATCTATTTCTTGCATAAACTATCTCATGTTTTTTTTTCTTGGTTCTTTTATTAACATATGTTTCTTTTTTTTTTTAATTTGTTTGAACTTATCTTGCCATTTCCCATCCTGTGTCTCTTTTCAGCCCCGCCCTCTATCTTTTTCTCCTCTATCCTTCCTTTCCTTCATCAAATACTTGTCCATTTTATATATCCTCTTTTCTATTTCCCTTCTTTCTTAACGGTCCAGTTGTACCACTCTCGCATGTTTTTATACTCTTCTCTTTCATATTTATTACTCACATTTGTGCTTTTTTAATTTGATTTCAATTTTTATCTACTTTTATCTTTCTGCCTCCCACTTTCCCACTCTTTTCTTTATTCTTTCTTACGCATTTCCTATTCAGGTCAACTTTTTCTTTTTACCGGTCTCATGTCGCTCTCTCTTCGAAATTTCTTCAAGTGCCTTTCATTTTCGCTCTCTAATTTATTTTGCCGTCACTTTTCTTATTTCAATTGTTTTCCGGCTCTATTGTTTTCCCGCTCTATCCTTCTTCATTAAAAAACTTCTCTTCGTACCCTCCACCTTTCTTTTCCAGTCATGTTATCCTATTCCTTCTTCCATTCCTCTCTTCCATATCCTCTTTATTCCATTCCTTGTCTGTTGCAAATATTGATTCTCTTGAATGTTTATGAATATCTTATAACACGTTATTCATCTTCTAAATACATTCACGTACTTTTTCTTCTGTGACGCTCCTGTAACCTTATTCTTTCCACTGCTTTTTTTTCCCACTACCCGGTGTTGTCTCTCGTCTGTGCGTCACCAAGAAGCACATTAATATTTTTCGGAAACATTGGCAAGGACTTACACACAAGAAAAAAATAAACAGACACATACACGCACATAAGACAAAGTTACTGTGGTTCAGAGTGCTTTTAATTTAATGCACTTTCCTACAACTATGAAGACATCTCGAGAAATACATTAGCCAACTTCATGAAGACGCTTTTATACTGAACTTTTTCATAGGGCAGTGTATTATCGTGATGAATGTGCAAAGAAAGGTACGCGAGAGAGAGAGAGAGAGAGAGAGAGAGAGAGAGAGAGAGAGAGAGAGAGAGAGAGAGAGAGAGAGAGAGAGAGAGAGAGAGAGAGAGAGGCGTGTTATCTCCGTTATTAACTTCGTTGGACAGAAACAGCAAGTCAATAACACGTAGAGGGCAATATTCTGAGTCCTTTTCACGCCTGTTTTGTCTGTATGTTGTCCTTGTCTTCAACCATTACAAACGCCTACCCACTCACCTCACCTTACCCACTCACCTCACCTTTCCTCACTTCTTTTAATGTGTCCTTATTTTCCTGTCCTCTTCTCATTTCTTGTATTCCTGTTAACATTTTTCATGATTTTTTCTCGTATTTTTCTCCTTTTCTTCAGTTTATTGTATAGTTTTATCTTTTTTTACCCAGTTTTCTGTCTTTTTAAATTTTTTTCCCCGTGTTCATCCTTGTTTCTTTCCGTATCATTCTCAAACTTTTTCGTAGTTCTTTTCCCTCTTTCTTGTTCTGTCGTGTTCTCATCTTTCTATCAATTAACTTCTTTCTTTTTTTATTTATTTATTTTTTTTTTTTTATCGTTCCGGTGTCGTTTTTGCTTTGTTTCTTCCTGCTCTACTCATACCTTTCTTTGCCACTTAGCTTGTCGTCGCATCGTCTTTTTTCTACAAATATGTCACCTTGTGTTTCGTTTATATTTTTCTCACATTTCCTTAAAACAGTATAACACATTTTCACTTTCTCCGTTCACGCCAAGTCAATTTCAGTCATCCACAACCCTCTTAATGAACCTACTTTTGCCTATATCCTTCTAATGAAACCTCTAGGGTACGTTCCTTTCCACTCGTTTTCTTCCACTTATATCTCCTCCACTTCGTCCCATTCACTAACTCCTCCACTCGCTCGTGTAATGGGAAGGATAAGGAAAGACGGGATGGAAGTACGTAAGTGAAGAGAGAGGGGATGTAAGAGGTGTGAGCGTGAAACTGTAAAGTCAGTGTGAAGGGAAGAGAGTTGTGGCCAGTGTGAATGAAGAGTGTTGGGAGGTAAGGGAGAGAGAGGAGATAGAAGGAGATAGAAGAAAGAGGAGAGAAGAGGAGGAGGAGGAGGAAAAGGAAGGGGAGTAAGAGGAAGGTGATGCAGAATGTATGAAGGTGAAGAAAATATTTCCATGTAACTGAGGGTGGATGAGGAGGAAGAGAGGTGGGAGCGAAGTTGATAGAGGAGGAGTAGGAGTAGGAAGAGGAGGAGGAAGAGGAAGAGGTGGAGAGAGAAGGATTAAGGGAATTAGGAAGATTAGGAAGAGGAGGAGGAGGAGGAGAGGAAAAAGGAAGAGAAGTACTACAAGGGAAAAAGGAAGAAAAGGAGGAGGAGGAGGAGAAGGAGGAGGGGAACATGCTTATGATGAAGTGTGGCGAATCTAGTGATTAATTGATAGCAAAATAAGAAAAAAAAAAAAAAAAAAACATTGATATACCGCTACTAAAGTATGCATCTACAGTAAAGACAGCTGTAGCGATGTTGGTGATGACATAATATGAGGTGATGGTGATGATGGTGGTGGTAGGAACTAGTAATGATGATGGTAGTGGTGGTTATGGTGGTGGTAGAGTTCAAAGATACAAAAAGAATTGGTATTTATTAATTTATCAATTCATTCGTCTATTCTATTTATTTATTCATTCATTTGGTGTTAATGGTGACAGTGCTAGATAAGATATACTATTAACGTGATAGTGGTGATGCAGGTAAGAGTGGTGGTGATGATGGTGGCGGCGGTTGTGGTGGTACACTCAGCCAGGGCAATAAATAGTTTAGTGGAAGTAGTGGTGAAAATTTTGATTGAGGTTCAGGGTCAGTTAGTTAGTTAGTGGTGCTGGTGGTGGTGGTGGTGATGGCGGTGGTGGTACATGTACGTAGACTGGGGGCACCTCGAAAGGGTCAGGATGTGTTGACCATTTCTTACATGCCATTCAGCGGGAAATGGAGGGCAGGGTCAATGTCACGGAGGCCATTCTGTCCCTGACACTTCGGGGGAAGTGTGAGGTGCTGGAGAGAGAGAGAGAGAGAGAGAGAGAGAGAGAGAGAGAGAGAGAGAGAGAGAGAGAGAGAGAGAGAGAGAGAGAGAGAGAGAGAGAGAGACGCGAGAGGAGAGAGAGAGAGAGAGAGAGAGAGAGAACATTTCCTACATAATATTTTCTATTCTCCTTTTACTTGATACCCTTTCTAAGTATAACTATATATAAAAAAATACATTAGCTTGCCTGACGAAGACACATTTGCTTTCAACTTTTTCATGGAATGGTAAATATTCTTGAGAGTGCAACGGAGGGCATGTCAGGAGTAAAAGTGACCATATGCTGGGGAAGAGAGTTGTCAAAAGAGTCGAGGTAAAGGGACTATTTAATGAGGAACGAAAGCTTGAAGAGTCAACATCAGGGAAGAATTATTAACCACCGCGGACAATGGAAGAAACTCAAACTGTCGAAACACACGAGGAAAGTTTTTCAATAACGCAAAGAGGACGACTTAAGGAAGGAGGCACTCACGAACACGAAAACAAAAGAAAATCCCTAATCATCAAACGAACGCAAGGAAAAAACAAGCTAAATAAACCATGATAACGATAACTGATGATTGTAAACCCATTGACAAACACGCAACGAACCCGCAGACACACAACAGCAACTGGAACCAACCTCACGCAAACCTCACCCCTAAGCAAAGAAAGAAGTCATGCTTTTTGCCTACCACTTCATATTTCTAGCCACCTTTCACTATGTAGATTGGTCTCACCCGGA
This sequence comes from Callinectes sapidus, assembly GCA_020233015.1. Lineage (NCBI taxonomy): Eukaryota > Metazoa > Arthropoda > Malacostraca > Decapoda > Portunidae > Callinectes > Callinectes sapidus. Next base: position 17,280,442 of record CM035203.1, on the reverse strand, counting down.
CGACTTGTGGGCCTGAAATCAATAAGTACCACACGAATACAGAATAACTGAGTGACTTTCTTGTGTGGCAAACCAACTGAAAGACGTGGAGTAGGAGAGGTGTAAGGAAGGGTGCAGGGAAAGTAGTTTTGGAATTGCATAGGAAGAAGGGGAGATGTAGCATATAAGTAGCAGAAAGGGGGATGGTTTAGAAGAGGTGGAGGAAGGGCGTGGAGAAGATAGTGACAGTAAACAAAGGGGGAGGAGATAGATGTGAAGAAAAAAATAAGAAAAAGAAGAATCAGTAGAGGAATATAAACAATGACTATTAAAACAAGCACGAGAGAACAAGGAAAAAATTGAAAGGAAAGAACGAAGAACAGAAAAAAAGAAAAATAAAGCCAAAATCAATGAGAATAAGAACAAAAAGGAAAAGAAGAATGGAAGAAAAGAAGAGAAAATATCGAAAAACGAGAAATATGAATACGATAAGACGAGATGACTATTTTGTAGAGAACGAACGTTAAAATAGTCTTTGTGAGAGAAGTTAAAAGTAAAATAAGAAGAGTTAGAGGAGGAAGAAACAATAAGTGGATGGAAGGGGGAGTAAAAAAGAAGGGGAAAGAGGTCGCCAAGGCGAATGTGTGGTGAAAATAGATTGAAAGTTGCCTTCAGAAACTCATTAAACTTGTTGAATTGTGACTTTGTTTGGCGAAAAACACGTGGCCTGTTTGACGTGAAGAGGAGAAATTGTAGCAAAGGAAAGTGAAGTGAAATTAAGGGATTCAAAGATTCTTGTGTGGCACAGCAAAACTAATCTCACATAACACCAGATTGGAAAATTACATAAGAATAACAATAGTGTTTAAATTGAAAAAAAAAAAAAAAATTGTTTAATTCAAATCCAGGGGAGGAAGAGGAGAAAGAGGAGGAGAAGGGGAGACAAGAAAGAGAAGGAAGGGGAAAAGAAGAAGAGGAGAAAGAGGAAGATCAGTGAGTACCAGAAATATACATAAAGTGAAAGAGTGAGTGATGAGGTGAGAGAAAGTGAGAGCGAGTGGTGGGAGTATTCGTGGAAAAATGTAAAAGCCTCTCTGAAATATACAATTTGCGTGAAAGGATTGCGGTGTGTGAATCTGGAGGAAATGGAAGAGGAGGAAAAATTGAGTAAACAAGGGAGAGGAGGGGGAGGAGGGGGATAGGGAGGTAAGAAAAACTAAAAACATAGATCAGAAAGAGGAGAAGAGCAGAAGAGGTCAAGACGGAGGTAAAAAAGGTAAATTATTTCCTGGAGGGAGGGAGAGAGGGAGGAGAAAGAAGGAAGAGGGAAAGATGAATAAGTTATGAGAATATTATGAAACTGTATAGATCAAGAAATGTTTGCCCTGTTTTCTGTTAAGTAATTGAGCTCAGGAAGGATCTCTCTCTCTCTCTCTCTCTCTCTCTCTCTCTC
>CM035203.1:17264344-17278990 GCA_020233015.1 Callinectes sapidus | reverse complement strand
CTCTCTCTCATGGTTCAGTTCTTCTATTGTTATAACGATCATTATTTTTTTTTATCGTCTTTGTCTTTCTCTTCCGGGTTGTGTTATTAGTGTGATGAAATCTTGTCGTTGTTGTTGTTGCTGTTTTTGTCTCTGCTGCTTTTTCTGCTACCTTCTCGATTTTTGTTATCTTTTTGTTGTTGTTTCTTGCTATTGATCATCTGTCGTTATTGGTGTTACTACTACTAATACTCCTACTGTTGCTACTACTGCTACTGCTACTGCTACTGCTACTGCTACTATTACTACTACTACTACTACTACTACTACTACTACTACTACTACTACCACTACTACTACCTCCACCATAATCAAGGCTTTACCCTCTCAATTAATGGGCAGCACCCTCATCGTTACAATAAAATGATACAACTTGCATAAATCACAATGAGAGAGCCTTGGGGAGTGCTAGCCTGCTTTCTTTTAACTATATGTAACTCAGCAATAACTTCACTCTCCATCCTCTTTTCTTGATAAACTCTCTTTGCCTGATTGATTTATTGATGGAATGACTTCTTTCTTACGTGTGAAATTCAATTGTGTGGTTTCAATGAGGTAATTAGTTTATTGATGAGCTACGTTTACCTGTCATGTTTTCAGACGTGTTTCTCTTGTTTAATCTTTAGCTGCGAATGGAATAAATGTTTGTATGAGTATATGTGTATATTAAGCTGATAATAGAATATATATTAGTGTATTAATATGAGTGTATATGTGTGTTAGTGTGCATGATAGGGAACTAGTGACTGAAGGCCATGGGAACACATGTAAAGCTACATACAACCATCAGATATGTTCGTGTGTGTGTGTGTGTGTGTGTGTGTGTGTGTGTGTGTGTGTGTGCTCATGTATTCGTGCCTGTATGCGTGTTCATGTGCATACTTTCGCTCTAAAAATACACTCCTCCTATTCTCATCCTCGTCTTGACATCATTTTTCAATTCACATCTGCAATATAGAATTTCCTGAGGAGGGTTATCAGAGGGAGTGTCTTGTGTAAAGCCAACTCTTTACAGCGTGTTCCCATTGTGAGACATCTTGGAGTCTTCCTTTCAAAGCCAACGTAATTCAAAGTCTTGACGGTATTGCTAGGAAAATAAACCCAAGCAACAATGAAAGTCAGGTCATGTCTTTAATATCATGTCTTATGCAGGAATTCTTGATGTGAGAGCGTTGGGTTTCAAAATGCTGGCCCCAGAGGTAAGTGCGTTTTCTCTTCTCTTGTCTGTCAAATTTTCGTTCTTATTTTTCACCGGTATTTTGCAAGGCTGTGAAAATTGTGTGTATACTGTCGGAAGGGAAAGAAGAAAATGCATTCATATACCACGTCTTTCCACGGAATAATATGGCAGGAGACGGAGTGAGTTGAAAATGGTTGTTTGATTGTGTAAAATCTTTCCCAGTATCTTAGAGAGAGAGAGAGAGAGAGAGAGAGAGAGAGAGAGAGAGAGAGAGAGAGAGAGAGAGAGAGAGAGAGAGAGAGAGAGAGAGAGAGAGAGAGAGAGAGATAGAGAGAGAGAGAGAGAGAGAGAGGAGTGTATGTGTTAAATCATGTACCTTCCGATGATAATTAAGAAGTATAGGTATAAATAAGTAGCTCGTGTTTTTGTGAAGTGTTTCTCGATTTCAATGGAAGTTACGAAATACAGAAAGCAAAGAGTGTGTTGTATTATATCATTCGTTTCTATGACGATTAAGAAGCGTTATATGAGATGTGAATTATTTCTCAACATGAATGGAAAGGACACATTGGAAGCGCAAAGAGCGTTTCGCCTTAATGTATAATGTTGCGATATTATGAACCGTTTATTGATTTCAAAGGATGATGGTAAATCCAGAGAGGATAGAGTAAGTATTGAAATTATTGCACGCACATTTCCACGATAAGAAACAGGTGTGTATAATAGAATTGGTAGTGCGTGTTAATGTGTGACATTCATGATTTCAGTGAAGAGTAGGCTTTGCATTGAGAAAGGAATACATATAGAAAATAATTGATTATGTGTTTTAGTAGATAAATGCATTAAGTATTATGTTAGAACCTACACATGAATAATTTGCTATGCTGTAAAGAACAAAGTGTTACTCTAATTGTAGTTTTATAAGTTCCATCTATATTATGCAAACTTTAATGAAGCTGGCATATTAAAAAATACATTACTGAGAAAGGCATCTTAGTCCAGGAAAAGATTGGTGAAGAATTGATAGGTAGGTAAGGGAAATGTAACCAAATGGGATAAGTGTAGGGAATGGAAAGTGGCTTTACTCCTTTGTTCGTTCCATATAAGTTGCATGGAAATATTAGTAAAGTCTTGACTGCATTAAAAGCTAAGAATATATTTTTAGATCAGTAAATGAACCCCCGAAAAGAAAACAAACAAACAAACAAACATTAGAATAAACACATGGTAGTCATAACCATTTAATTATGACAATGACAGAGCAAATGACAAACATAATATTCATATTAGTGTATGCTGCGTTTGTTGTCATTCCGATCCCAACACGGAAAAACAACAGCTATAGAAAAAAAGTGATAATATTCTTTTTTGTTCATTGGATGCATTGATTTCAACTAAATGTTATGGCACAGAGAGAGAGAGAGAGAGAGAGAGAGAGAGAGAGAGAGAGAGAGAGAGAGAGAGAGAGAGAGAGAGAGAGAGAGAGAGAGAGAGAGAGAGAGAGAGTGAGAGATATGCCAGTTTATGCGTTATGGCTGGCAATTGTGCTGAAATGAGGCAATGCAGGGGGTGAAAGAGAGGTCGCAGGGAGCAAAGTGGTAGGTCAGATTGAGTTGTAAATCGAAGGTCACATCATACCTGTAATTGTCGCAGTGAATATAGGTAGCACTCGTAATGGATCACAGTAGATTTATTGGTAGTGGGTTGCAATGCGTTTACTTCTAATGAGTCACAATGAGTACGTTAGGAATGGCCCGTAGTAAGTATACCGGAAACAAAAAAATTAATAAGTAAACCATTGATAGAGACGTCTCACCAAACCGGTAATCAAAGGCTATCTTATAAATAATCAGAACATTTCTTAAAATAATTCATCAGTTTTTCTCTCCCTTTTTTTTTTTTCAAATTTGAAATAGAATGAATGAATGAATGAATTTGCCTTTTGCCTCCAACAGAAGGAAAAATAACATAGGTCACATTGTCTATAGTAGGGAAGGATCATAACAATGCATATGAAAACAACATAAAAAGTAATAATAAACCTTTCAATATCATGACACGTCTTCATAATCATTCTGCTTACTGTTGAGTGATTTTATACAAATTCACCAACTCATGTGGAGGATAAAATTAGTGAAGACTCTTAACATTAATCTTCTGACTTCCATAGACCCTTCCTAACATCAATGAAATATTCTAATTATAACCAAAACTCAAAATAAAAATGCCGCAGTGTTGTTTAATATAATAGTAATAAAAGACACTAAACAATACACGTAATCGATAAAAAAAGAAGCAAAGATAAATCACATATAATACACAGGAACGGTATCAGGCTGATTTTATTAGAGGATAAATTCAGTGAACCTTCTGATCTCCATAGACTCTTCCTAATGCCGAGAAAGTAGTCTAATCATAAACAAAACTCTAAATAAAAAAATGTCCCAGCGTTGTTTAGTATAACAATAACCAAAAACTGCAAACAGTACAAGTAAACAAAAAAAAAAAAAAAAAAAAAAGGGGGATATATCACATATAATACGCAGAAAGGTTATCAGGTTACCGGCAGCCTCGCTCACCTCCAGCCAAATTCAACAGGCAACTGGAAACGCGGTGACCCAGTTTTCCCACGTAGCTTGGCTCTATATTGGTCGCAAAGAAGGACATAAAGTCGCGAGATGAGTAGTTGTGGCTTCTGTTTGGGACACCTTTTATACCTGCTCTACTCTTCCTCTACTCATGTTTTGTGTGTTTTATTTCCTCCTCCACGTGTTGGCTCGCACTGTGTTTATTTTCCTTTTGTGATTGAAAAGTGAATGGAATTTGGCTTCTGTTGTGTGTTTTTCTAAAGTTGGTTTTCTGTTTCATTCCGCTTTTTTTTTTTTTTTTTTCTAATCTGCCTTTTCAGTTGCATGTTTTTTTTTTTTTTTTGCTTCCTCTTCTGAGAATTTTAGTTTCGATTGGAGTAAAAATATTTTCCAATACGAGTATTTTCATTTTAACAGGAGCAGAAACGTTTTTCCCTGTAATGTAGCCGTCTATTCTGAAACATTTCGTCACTTTTTACTTACTATGTCTGATAGATTGTAGTGGAAGCAATTGAAGGTATGCAATAATTCTTTTATGATTCTTGTTATAGTTTTCATTATTGCTTTAAAGGTTCTATTGTGAACTTTCCTGTATAATACAGTAGAATTTTTGATCGCCTTAGTTATTGAGGCTATATTCTTACCGTCGAAATTTGGGGCTATGTTACGTTAGGGGAGATACGTATATATGTTATATTCATAGGAATTAAACTCACACTGCTGTAATCTGCCATAAAACAATATCGCCGAATTTGGATCGCTTTCCTTTATACAGTAGAAATATCTAGGGAATCAAATATTTCTTAGACCGACTTCATATTCTCTCCTGGGATCCAAATGAATGGGTAATATTCTGTTTTCAAATTCTGATGTGATATTTTTGGGGTATGTCCTGCCACCTAAGGAAGATACGTAGATATATGTATATCTCCTCCAAATCTAGGATCGACATGTTTTTCACACATTCCTGACTAACAGACTGACTCAAAACGCGATTTTCTCGTCATTTATAGATTGCATCGCAACCATAGACTTTACAACAACAATAACATCATGAAAATTTTGAATTCACTACAAAGATTCTTCCCGTAAAGATTACTGGGATCGATTGCTACTTTGTAGTGCTAGATTTGCAGCACCAAAGTTGTCAGCTCAATTTTGGTAAAAAAAATTTATCACTGAGCAACTGGTGTCAAACAAATTTCTAAATAAGAATGGTAATGCTTTCTTTTACTTCTATCATGCTATCTATCATAACGTAGTACCGGATAGACGTATATTTACATATTTTTTTTCAGGGAAGGTTATGCGTGTTTTGTCGCTTGTCTCCTTGTGCTTGAATAACCAATTAACATTTCATTAGTATGTTTTGCAGTTTTCTCGAATAAGTCTGAGAATACCCATGCTCTATCTGGACCTGTCAAACTTTGTGTCGCAAAGCCAACGTTCAATTTCTCATCATGGAGGTGCTGAGTCTAGCGGCCTCGCTCAGCTGACTAGGCGGTGCTGTCGGGGATCAGCTTCCTACATGCCTTGCTGTCACACCTGCTAAATGAGCCAACCAGGGATTAATTAGATCTGGGCTGGTGAGGATTAATGAGGCGAGGTGGAGGCTAAGTTAAGCCTTTCCCCAGATTTGGTGATGAGGATTAGGTGTGTCTGGGGTAGAAGGCGTGGGGAGAGGTGGTGATAGTCTGTGGGTAAAACCCAAATCTCGGTCCGTCAGATGAGTTTTGTAACTGAAAATAATTTTGGCTGACTTTCCAATATCCAACAAGGAAATTGAATTCGCAGACATTTGCCAAAATTTAAGTGTAGTAATGTTGTGTTTCAACCTTGGCTTCGCATGGCGGGCAGGTTCAGACACGGCGGCTCTAGTAAAGGAATTAGTTGTGTAGTGCCTGCCTCATTTATCTCTGCTAAAGATGGAATCCTGTGTTCCCTGAGCTCCGCTAACAACACCTCGGCCTCTGCTGAGGCGTGAAATTGCTCTGCTCGCTAATGGTTTGGATTCGGTTGTGTTTGATTTGAAAATTCCCGCCTTACGCCTCACTCCTGCCACTGAGAAGAAAAATGAGTTAGTGGAACGCCTAGGTTAAGCGGGGATGGAGGGAGGTGAGTGTCCCGCGTTGAGTCATGCCAAGGACTGACACTGCTGCACGTCATCCACCAGCTTACTTGCACTTGTGTAGAAGTCATTCATCCTACTTTAATGGTGGAATTAATGGGTCTTAAAGCCTTACTCCGTTAATGTATTACTTGACCCTACCGCCACAACGTTGCTCCCTGCCAGTGTATAAAGAGCACAATGTATCTTACTGACATCATTTTATTACTGAGTCTCACATCTTGCTCCCTATTGATGTATAAAAGGATGTATAAATGTGTCTTTATGGCGCCAACTCCCTTGATGAAAACAATCACATTTACATTTTATTAACATTAAACTAAGGAAAAAAGGCGCCCCTTTACCGAGGAAAAGGAAATGTGGCGGCTTCTGATAAGTAGGAGCTGTTTATCTCCACCCATTTATCATTAAGCGTAATCGAGAAGGGAAGGAGCGGTGACAGGCAAGAAGCTGCCAAGGTGGAGGGAAGCCTGCTAATGAACTCGTCCAGACGTTCGCTGCTTAATATTCACACCTGGCAGTACACGAACCAAGTCGCCAAATCATCAGATAAACTAACTTAACCTTACCTAACTTAACTGAACCTTACATTCACACGTCGCAGCTTTCGAACCTAACCTAACCTGACCTAGAGTGACTTCTTACACGATCTACTGGCTAATCATTAAAACAAGCAATGAAAAAAGGGCAAAAAGTCACCCTTTACGTAGCAGTCTTCTTTTAAAAAAAGGGACATGCCTACTGGTTTCCACCTACCATGAAGCCGATCATTGAGTAGTAGTAAGACAAATGAGTGTAAAGATGTTAAAGAAAACTTGGACTGGGTCAGGCATACTCTTTACTCTAACGTTTCGACAGAATATCTTCTCTGAAGAAGACATTCTGTCGAAACGTTTGAGTAAAGAATATCCCTGACCCAGCCGAAGTTTTTCCTTGCCAAGCCGATCATTATTACACAGTTGAGCCTCGTGTGTATATGTAAGTATAACCCGCTCCCTCTTTTTTCCTTGGGTCTGCTGAGTAAAGGGAACGTTTGAGTGCTTTGAATGTGGAGTCCAGGCAGTGTTCAGAAAGTGGCAGAGTGGCTATAGTTGAGGGTTTCTTCCATGCTGTGTTGGCGTGAGTGAAGGTCACATTTCAGGTGCAGCCTCGCAACACTTCTAAGAAACTCTTCTTCGGATTTTTCTTCTTGTTTTCCTTTCTCAAGAAGACTCGACGCTTGACTGTTCTGTTTTGAGGTTATCTTTTCTTTTTCTATGAAATTGCCAACATTTTAGTTATTTACACACTTGGTATACAGTTTCTTTTACCTGCTGTTACAATCTTCTACTAAAATTCAAGTATAGAAGAAAAAGAAAGAAGGTAAACTGTGTATCATTAGAAAATCACTGACCATCTGTTCTTTTCTGTAGAAAAGCATAAAAGATAAAATCAATCAATTAACTTTCAATCCTCATCTTGATCTTTGTTTTTTCTTTTTTTCTGGTTTTCTTCGTTCTTACACCTTGTTTCTACTTCCCCTTTGCAGCAGAAAAGTTTTTCTATACTTTTTTTTCTTCACTTTCCTGATATCATTTTACTTATTTTTATCCATACTATGAGATAAATTGTTATATGATTTACTTTCCTCTTTCTTTCCTTCCTTCCTTTCTTTCTGCCTTGCTCTCTATTTCCCATTGAAGAGAAACACCTTGTGCAAATTTTTTTTATTTACTTCATCCCTTCCTTCCTTTCTCCTTTACTACTTATCCCTCTTGCAACAGAATCTCTCCTCCATGCACATTCCTCCCATCCTACCTTCCTTCTTTTCCTCTTGCCTTCTCTATATTCACCGTTTCCTCTTTTCTTCCCTCCTTCGTTTCTTCCCTTCCTTCCTTCCCTCACTCTTTTTAAAATTTCTTCCTTCCTTTATTTTCTTCTTCCCTTTCTTCTTTTTGTTCAATACGTTTCCTCCTTTCCTTCCCTTCCTGTACTCCCAATACAAAACAACACAACGTGTATTCCTTCCAATTTTCTTCACGTTCCTTCCTCTATCTTCCTTTCCCTCCCATCCCTGAGTAAACCCACACATCCACTCGCTCGTCACTCCTTCCTCTTCATCCTCCCTGCAGCAGAAGCCTTACTGTCGTCTCTGGTTCATGCTCCTGCTCCTCGCTCTCACTGGTACACAGAGATTATCTTTCCTCCAGTACATCAACAGGAAAATGTGTCGCCTATCCTCCTGCTCTGGTTCCCTGATATTGGAGACGTGAGTAATTGGCTGTAGGTGGATACAAGAGAGGAGAGTATCTTTGCTAACAATCTCTTTCCACTGATTTTGTTCTTTTTCTTTCTCTCTCCATCAGAGCCGCACGGAAAGGGACAAGAGACTAAGGAAGGTGTAACACAAAGGCCTGAGGAGGAAGTAATTCATTGAGAAGTGAGTATAGTTGGATAATGATCAGAATTTCATGTGAATTTATACTTTGGCGAAATATAAACTTAGATTTATTTTGGTTTCTTACGTAAGAACGGAGATTTTTGTATCTGATGTTTGTGTTTAGGGACTATTTTTTCTTTCTTTTTTACTGATAGCGTAGCAAAGAAATGGGAAACTTAAGTTAGAGGAAGAAGAAGAGGCCACTTCTACTACTATTCTCATTATTATTATTATTATTATTATTATTATTATTATTATTATTATTATTATTATTATTATTATTATTATTATTATCATCATCATCATCATCATCATCATCATCATCATCACCCTCATCATTATTGTTATTATTATTATTGTTATCATTACCATTATTCCTGTTGCTGTTGTAGGAATAATGTTGGTGGTCATCATTAGCATTACTGTCCTTGATTTTTACATCCCCAAATATATGAGTAAACATGAGAACTCACCACCGCCACCATTACATCCCACGCGTATCCACTCTGCTGGGAAATCACTACAATGTTACAACTTTTACACTGCTGCTCATGGCTCACTGGTGGTGGAGTGAGGCAGGCAGTAATGAGTAGCATGATGAGGCAATGACCAGCTGGACGTAGGGCGCAGTCACACAACCAAGCATTGACCTGGAAACTTCAACATTAGTATTAGTACATTGGATGGCGGGACGAGAGAGAGAGAGAGAGAGAGAGAGAGAGAGAGAGAGAGAGAGAGAGAGAGAGAGAGAGAGAGAGAGAGAGAGAGAGAGAGAGAGAGAGATTAATATGGTGTAGTATGGCTTCCACTATCAGCAGTCGTAGTAGTATGTGATGAAACCAATAATGGGCGGAGGAAAGGTATCGTGGGCGGCAGGGTATTGCAATGGGCGTGATTAACAAGAGCGTGGGATTAGATAAGATTGTATATAGAAGTGATAGGATGGGCGACTGCTGTGGACTTGTCTGGGGTTTGTGGGGTGACTTAACACCTTCAGTACTGTGATGCATTTTTACTAGTGGCTTGTTGTGTGATTAGATGATTTTATTGACATTAGCAAAAGTATATGGAAGTCAGAAGATTAATGGCCAGAGTCTTCACTATTTTAAGTCCTTCACAAGTTTCTTAAGGTATAAAAAATCGACGAATGATAAGCAGAATAAATATGAAAATGCGTCTCAGTATTGAATGGGGTTAAGGCGTGGATGTGTCGGTGCAGTGGTGGAAAGGCAGTGGTTGTGAATTGCGTTGAGTAGAGAAAACAGTGATGGTGTTAGTATTGGGTAACGGTAGCTTGTGTTAGGCCGCAGTGACAGTTGTCTCGAATATGATGGTGATAAGTGAGAAAAAATGACGTTAGATAAATACGGTTTTGATATGTGTGAGAAATGATGATAGTAAATGTGATAGTTATATGATGCTAACGATAAAGGAAAATATATATTCCGCAGTTATTTTGAAAACTAGGGACGCAAGACGAATATAATGGTGATAGCTTAAAAGATAGTTACTGAGCCTAGATTGTTTGACCGTGAGCAAATAAGATTATAGTAGTTATTGAAAAAAGTTATTACATGCGTGGCTGCGATGATAACACGAATTCATAAAAGCATTGGATTGTGGGAGAGACAGAGGTGCGTATAACCAGTCCTACGTTCTCTCGGATCAATATGTCTACAAACCCGTGACGGTACTTGACTCGAATTGAAGGTGGACCGTGCAGTGAGAAGCCGCCTTGCATCTAGGGATTGTGCGGATCCTTCACACCACTATGCAATTACGTGAGGGATTTACACACATAGAGAGAGAGAGACACCACCGGTCGCCTCTGCCTATCTCTCTGGAACATCCCGGCACCTAAGCCGGTGTTGGTCCGGTTCTACTTCTGCTAGTCTTCTGTTGTCTCACGTCTGGTAACGCTGGAAAGTAGATAAGGTAGCGTTTGTTCCAGGAAAGATTTTTTTGGTTCCTGATTTGTTTCTTGACGTTGGTGTGGTGGTAAAGGGTTAAGCTTAGATGAAAAATATAGTGAATGGCAACACAATTTCGTCTAGCTGTTATCAGAGACGATTGTGTCCTGAAAATTGCATTAAATTTCAAGTTCATGTTCAATATTCCACTACTTTGTCAAGAGTAGGTATGACATGTAAGTCGAGGCGAAGGTCATCGGCAGACGAATTACATTTTTTTTGCTGTGTGCCAATACTCCAACTTTCCCGATGACAAATTGTTGAAATACCTATCATGTCTATCATTTGTTTGAATATAGGCTGGCATTCATTATCTTTAATACACTAAAATAATGATGTGATGTTTAAAGATAATAAAACGAACTTCAAGATCTCAGAATATCCATTCGTGTGGTGAGAATGTTACAGCTAATGCATTGGGTTGGTTTCCCACACTTAGACTGACCAATATTCCGAGGATAATAAATGCTCCTTCTATTCCGCCTCCACCTACTTCACAAAGCCAGCCAGCCGGTCCCGGTATTAAATTAGTCGGGAGAAGAAGGAATAATCGGGATCTCTCAGTCCTCAATGACTTTTGGTATTGCCGTTCCATTTCCAAAAACGAGAAAACCCAAAGGGCCCCACGTATTTGTCGGGAGAGAGACGAGTGTGCGGGAAGTCAGTGGTGTGCCTGTAGTGAAATGCTGAGGCTCAGTGATAAGAATTCTCAGTGTAATTTAACCTAACGTAACACTCCAATGATAATCTTTCTTATCTAACATTGAATAATTTGAAATACTGACGTCATGTTCTAGATCTTAAGTAAATTCTATCCTAACCTTAAAGGAGAGTTACCAAAAGGTATAATTTCATAACCTATTCTGAAGTAACTTTGCCTCTATGTAATTTTTTTTCAACTTTCATTAAAAATACCTACTCAATGGTGAGTTTCCCTTACTCAAGACTTAATTCAGCATAACCCGAGGTATTAACGCAGTCGTAATCTTGCCTCTGTGCAAGTGTACCCTAATTTTCATTAACAATAAGCAATAATATTTTTTCTTAACTTAAAAGAACAACTTAATTTAAGCTTATATAGAAACTGAAGAGCGGTAAGCTGGAAGGCGCCTGCAGGCCTACACGTGGCCGTCCCTGTATCCATATCGACCTCCCCATCATCCCTATCCATAAATCTGTCACCTTTTAAAGCCTCGTATTGGCTCCCCACTAACATTACCTCCATGATTAATCAAAGAAGGGAATCACAGGCAGGGAACGGTCTTGTACGACGAACTTTCCTCTCTCTCTCTCTCTCTCTCTCTCTCTCTCTCTCTCTCTCTCTCTCTCTCTCTCTCTCTCTCTCTCTCTCTCTCTCTCTCTCTCTCTCTCTCTCTCTCTCTCTCTCTCTCTCTCTCTCTCTCTCTCTCTCTCTCTCTCTCTCATCCTTGATTACTTTTATCCTATTTCCTTCTTTGACGCGAATCGAGAGTGAAGAGGCAGTGTGTGTATGTATGGGAGTGAATCTTACCTTCATGAAAACAAAATAATTAAAAGTTAAGACGTAATTTTCATACAAAATACCGCGTTACTGTAAGTTGTTTCCTGAGAGAGAGAGAGAGAGAGAGAGAGAGAGAGAGAGAGAGAGAGAGAGAGAGAGAGAGAGAGAGAGAGAGAGAGAGAGAGAGAGAGAGGAGAGATGCGAGAGATCTAGCAAATATTTTTTAATTTCAATTTCAGTCCCTGATTCCGGATCTCGTCAGGGTTAGTTAGTGTGTGTGTGTGTGGTGGTGTATTTGTGTGTCTGTGTGTGTGTGTGTGTGTGTGTGTGTGTGTGTGTGTGTGTGTGTGTGTGTGTGTGTGTGTGTGTGTAACGCCTCCCCTCTGCCTTCTAACTGCCCCTTAGTGCTCCCTTTGTATGCACCACTAAGCCCTGCCTTTGTTGTGATTTCGTCTGTTTCTTGTTATTCCACCTTTTCCCTGTCAGTCTACAGGGGAAGGATTTTTCACCATCGTTAAACTCTTTTGGCGAAAAACATTCTCTCTCTCTCTCTCTCTCTCTCTCTCTCTCTCTCTCTCTCTCTCTCTCTCTCTCTCGCGCTCTCTCTCTCTCTCTCTCTCTCTCTCTCTCTCTCTCTCTCTCTCTCTCTCTCTCTCTCTCTCTCTCTCTCTCTCTCTCTCTCTCTCTCTCTCTCTCTCTCTCTCTCTCTCTCTCTCTCTCTCTCTCATCGTTTGCTTCCACTGACCAAGTTTCAATTTTTTGCTGAATTTCACACTGGCAGAAAACTTGTCCCAATACTACTACAGGCTTGAGAGATGCTTGAATGTCTCCAGGAAGCGCATGTTGTGGAGGGTCAGTGTCTCCTCACCCGCCTCCACACATATCCGGGTGAAGGACATGATCGAGGAGTCCATTGCCACTGTATTGGGTGTCTGAGCTGTTGGACGTTTGGTCAATATTAGTTTTTCGCCTCACGTCTCTTCTCTTGCATCACTCACCTTCCTTGCTCCCGCCCTCCCTCCCTCCCTTCCTTCCTTTCCCACGCAGTGTTCACCTTTCCATCATCATCGTTTATGTCATCGTTTACTCGATCATGCTCCTGTCTCCTCTCTTGCGCCTCAGCCTCAACTTAGTAAGCACATCAAGTACGAATTTTTCTAAGGTGGTCAGTATTTCTTGAAGACTAACTCTTTTATTATTATCTTTATTATTCTTCAATCATCTGAGACAACCATCTTATCCTGTGAATTTATACATTGATGGTACAATTCACACCTTTGTACGTCCTTCCAGAGACGACCATTCAAAAAGTAAACAGATCATGTAGGGATATCACGAAAGTCCTGCATTGTGATCTCTGAAAATTTCTTGGCAAATGCCTCAAAAACTCTATGTCTTCATATCTCAACTCGTTACAACTTTCCAGATAATTATCCCCTTATCTTCATTAATTTATTCTCAGCTGTTTTCCTCTTCTACATTAACTACACTAAGTCTCTCCTTTACTTATAATCTAAAAAAAGCAGCTTTATAAACATTTTTTTCCCAAAAACGGTTTTTCTGTAGTTGGGTGCTTTTAGATGTCTCAACGAGTTTCCTCACACCTCCAAATTGATAAGTTCTTACTGGGGACATGTTCACCCATGTTTATTTGTAGTTCCCATTCATGTTGCTCTTCTAGATTGCTTAGAGTCAAAAGCTTTTCGTCTTATTTATTCTTCATCTTCGGCTCACTGTCTTCACCCTCTTTCTCACCATCTCAGTGTTGCATCTCTTGCTCTCTTCTATCGCTATTTCCATGTAAACTGCTTTTCTGATTTTGATAACTGCATGCCTTTCCTCCACCCGCGGTCTCGTTGTACAAGAATTTTTACTTTTCTCACCTCTTTTCTGTCTACCCTTCTAACGCAAGAGTTAACTAGTACCATTAATTATTCATCTCATTCCTTTGTAAACTCCGAAACTCCCTGCCTATTTGTCTATCTCCATTTACCTATGACATGAACCCATTTAAGAAGGAGGTTTCAAGACATTTTTCCCATTCCCTTTGTTTTGTCTTTTCTCCCATTTTGAGGACCGGCACCACAATGGGCCTTTGTAAACGTTGTTATTAACAGTAACCTGCTTTCCTTTATTAGATTAAAATAATAGAAGTAAAAAGAAAATAAAGTCAGGTGAAGGAGACCAGTTGGCAGGCTTTGATTAGGAACTTTTTTTTTCAAAGTCAGGCTCTTTCACTGAACTCTATCCCGCCACCTTAGACGCTGAGTCTTCCAAAGTTGGACGCCTGGCTAAGCGGAGTTTCTTCTCACTGGAGAAAATTTGTCAAAACTTTAATTAAAGAGACTGAGGGTCACCACTTTGCAGAAATTGACGAGAAGTTTTTTTTTTTTTGTGTGTGTGTGGGGGGGGGGGGTAGGTGGGTGTATGGGTGGGTTGATTTGGTCATTCTCTTCCCCCTGAACTTATAATCAAGCATTTTGTTTCTTTATCATCATGAAAATATCATTCTATCAATTAAATCATATTTCTGTATGACAACATGATTGACTAAATTTATCTCTTTTCATGGAATTAATTATAAATTTAAAGAATTTCTTTAGTAACTTTGCTCATATTACAAGACCTACCATATTTCATAGGGCTTTTATGCATATTTTAATATTCACTCATTAATTTTCCATACGTCTGGCACATCATTGGTTATCAAAGGAGAGCATAATTTAATTCTAAAACACTATAAGAATTTTGATGTAATTAATAATGATAAAGAGACCGAAGAGAAGAAAGCGAAGCTCGTGGGTGAAAGGAAGAAGTAGAAAAATAAAGGTGATGAAGTGAA
>CM035203.1:17259344-17261844 GCA_020233015.1 Callinectes sapidus | reverse complement strand
CGCGTGGTGCTATTCATGATGTTTTATGTGCTTTTGAATGGAACCCTGATAGGACCTATTTATTTATTCATTCTTTTATTTATTTTTGTGTGCATGTAGAAGTCATAGGTACAACCGCATAATATAGAACAGGTCCCCCAAAAGTGTTTTATTTACTTTCTTTTATTTCCGCGGTCGACGTTTATAAAGTCTACGGGGTTTGATCACCACGTTTCAGTTACTCTGTCTAAGATCTATTATCGTGGAGATGAGAGAGAGAGAGAGAGAGAGAGAGAGAGAGAGAGAGAGAGAGAGAGATTATGCAATAGTAATAAGGTGTGATAAGGAAGACGGGTAATCAGAGAGAGGCAAAAAAGTAAAGAATAAAGGAAACGATGCAGTGTAAGACATATTGTCTTAGACAGACATGAATTGGAAGAATGCTAATTACATGAAAAGTAAATAAAGAAATAATGACATAAAAAGAAAAAAAATCACCATTACAGCAACACTATTATCCTTCTACTCCTGTCTTGATTATTTGAATGCCAGAGTTTATGAAAAAAATAGATTATACCGACACAACAATGCCATGTGAAGCAAAACATGAGTAATGTTGTTATGAATAGTGCTACGCTGCAGTCATAGAAATCTGAAAAAAAGACATTATCATGTTCTTTATACGCGTAGCTTTCTTGCCTCCTTGGTTGTCGTCGTGGTGAGAAAACGCGCGGAAGATGAAATGTGTATGAATATAGAAGATAGAAACTCAGTATTGTGTTCAGCCGTGTGGCGAAACGCTCTTAACATGGAGAATGAAAACTTCGGTGTTGTTATTTCAGTAGCACTTCAACATCCCACCAGACTGTGTGGAGCTTTGGTAAATTGCTGAAGGTTTACCGGGGATTAGAGATTCGCTTTTTTTAAATGTGGGGTATTTATATGTTTTCTGCCTGAGGGAATAAAAAGCCGCTGCTGTGTTCGTTTAATCACTGCGACACCAACGCCTTTTTTTCTCTCTCTGTCTAAAATACGAGTTGCTTCCTGTACGGATTTTTCCTATAAGTAAACGAACTGTGGTAGTTTACAGTGTTTTCTCTCTCTCTCTCTCTCTCTCTCTCTCTCTCTCTCTCTCTCTCTCTCTCTCTCTCTCGTCTCTCTCTCTCTCTCTCTCTCTCTCTCTCTCTCTCTCTCTCTGTGTGTGTGTGTGTGTGTGTGTGTGTGTGTGTGTGTGTTTTGCCTGTGTGTGTCTCTGTGTAGTAAGAGGATATTATCTTTTTATTTCGTTAACTTTATAGTAATTTAAGAGAAAAGTGTTGGTAATGTAAACCGAAACAATTACTGCATTCCATCCATCATGTACTTGCTTCCGCTTTCCGTCAGAACACTTTGTAGATACCCTAAGGTGCAGTCAGTCTATAGTTTAATATAAAACAAAAGCATCAATCTATTAAAAAATTATTCAATGGTTTGTCACCCTAACTACCGTAGAAAAAAAAAGTTCAGTGTCTTGCTCCTCCTATCCTTTTGTCTATTAAGGATGATAACGTCTTTCATCAGTGTCGCCGGGAGCATGTCATCAGCAGAGTGGCGAAGGCGGGCTGGAGCTGCACTTTTAATATATGAAGAGAACAACACCCACTTTTGTCAGGCATATCTGAAGCGTGAGGGTCGTGACGTCCGGAGCTATTTGTTGTTTTTGTTTCATTTTGGAATGTCGATGTTGGTGAGATGCTTCCTTGCGTTCGTGTGTGTGTGTAGTTCGGTGTCATTAGTGGAGTATTCGGGGCGCAAGTTTGGCAATAGTTTCTTCGGGGCGGGAGCTGCAGCCATCACAGACATGTTGTTGTCAATGAGATGCATCGGTCGAGGAGGGGAGGGTTCATGAGTTTGAGAGACATGATATGCATGCATTCATACTTCTGTTTGTTACTGTAATTCCCTTGCGAAGATCCACAGCTCGTTTGAGAGTTGCTGCTGTGTTCTTCCTAGTTATCTGCTGTGCTGCGGTGTACGTTTACTTCCTTCCTCCACAGGTTGGTTATACTGTCTGCAAAAAGACGTGCAAGTGTACAATAGTGTGCGAAAAACTCATGACTATACCACAAGTCCTTTATTAATTTGATATTCCCGACATGAGAAGCCTTTGTACTTGTTCCTATGTCGTATGAGACTAATTAGCCCATACATAAAACGAAATGGTGTAAACGATGTCTATGTTTACAGCAACTACCATAAGTGTATCAACTTTCTAACTTGCAAAGATTAGCTAACTAACTAATTAGGTGAATAGTTGAATAGCCGAATAACCAATTGTCTAATCGAGTAAATAAATAAATAGCGTGCAGATGAACTGGCAGGATAACAACCTCTTAAGAACATTTATTGTCTTCAATGAGAGTAGGAGGCGTGTGAAACATTACATCTGCTGCAAGAATGTGGTTGGCGATCTTGAAGGAAGAAGAGATTGAGGAGGAGGAGGAGGAGGAGGAGGAGGAGGAGGAGGAGGAGGAGGAGGAGG
>CM035203.1:17170135-17188198 GCA_020233015.1 Callinectes sapidus | reverse complement strand
GCGCGCGCGTACGTACACACACACACACACACACACACACACACACCTCACGCAAAATAGTATTATATCAACAGTCCATCCACAGACGTATATTATTTTACATTATTTTTTTTCTATTTATCTTTTTTTAGAATAAAGTCTTCTAATCTTTCCGTCTACTACTTTTCTTTCTTTTAATGCAGGAATGTGATATGTATTTCATGATTAGCCACTGCGTGTTCTCGTATTGTCTCGTATATCCTTGTGAGTGACGAGAAAGGAAAACTAAGAGCGGATATGAACGGAATGAAATGAGAATTGATAAGATTTTTTGAAGGCCTTTTTTTCTCCATCGGCATAAAAAAAACAGTACTTACACTTCCAACCAAACAAACAGACAGACAGACATATAAACAGACAGAAAGACGTTTCTTTTCCTTTAATTTCATTTCTTTTATCTCTTAATTTTCCTTTTTTTTCTCTCAGTAATACAAAGAAGACTACAAGAAACACTCGGAAGCCAGTAGGTATCTGTCTGGGAACACTCAAGGTGAGGTAGATGAAGAGGGATTCCTTCGTTAGAGTGTTGGGTGGGGGCGAGTTGACTAAATTAGGTGGTTTCAGCGCGAGAGGTGAAATCAGTGGTGGTAATTAGGAGGATAATGAGTGGTGATCACATTCCCCAACCTGTATGTTTAATCCACGGACTGCACGGCTGAGATTAAGTTACTCGAGTGTGGGATGGGTGATTAACTTGCCCACCCCACCTCTGTGTTAATCACAGGTATGATTTTCGAAAGTCTATCTTGAGCATCAGGCACAGACGAAACACCCTGCCATTTGGGTGTTGTTCTTCTGGTCCAACGTGCACTTTACTCTTCAAGTTCTGTTATTCAAGTACTGAATGTATTTTTATCTTTTTTTCTATTAATACTGAGATCAATATTTTTCTTCCTTATTCCAGTACTGAAATGCACAATGATCTTTGTTATTCTAGTACTAAATGCATATCTGTTTATTATTTCAAAACTAACATGAATGTTTCTCTCTTTTATCTCAGTACCAAATGCATAACTCCTTTTTTGTTGTTCCACCACAAAATTTCATATTATTTTGTGTTGTTTCAGTACCAAGTATATACTCCTACTTGTTATCACATTACTAATATCTTTATTACTCTGCTGTTTTGATATTGAAATGCATAATCCTTTTTTGCTGCTCCAGTACTAAAACCAATATTATTGTCTGTTGTTGCAATAGCAAAGGTTTATTTATTTTTGTTGTTCCAGCACTAAAATGGATAGTCTTTTTTATTGTTGCAGCGCCAAATGTATATTATTATGTTATGCTAGTTTTATAGGTATATTCATATTTATCTTGGCCCACTTTAACCTCTTCGCGTATCTATCAGTGTTGCTTCCAGTCCACCGCTGTGTCTGCGTATCACTAATGCATCTGTATTACTAAACACGCCCCGCGCAATCCGATAATATATATATTACGTCCTACATTCGTATCAGTTACTCGCGCCCACTTAGCAACATCTATTGATCCAGTCATCCTCCCCGCTGGTCAGCCTGATGAACACCTTACCTGGTCTTAAGTTATGAGACTCAGGCCCCTCCCGCACTCTGCCGGAGCTTTCACACTGCGATGATCCAACCCTTCCTGCCTCTAGTGACCTATGTAATACAAACAGTGAACTAACAATGGACGACTGCAAATCATATTAATCTATATGATAAAAAATCTTGTTGCAGTGTGTAGTTTTATTCCTGATCACTCTAGTGCATGGTATAGGTTAGGAAGTGTACAAATGAATTTATCAAAGTCAGACGAACAATTGAACAAATCAGCTGAGACTAAGCATGACGAAATACATATCCACGATTATCATTACATTTAGAATTAGTAACCATGACTCAGTTCGCATGACGACCGTTCCTAATTATAATTAAGACTTACACAATACAGCGGACGCAGCTCTTGAATAAAAGTTAACCTCAAAAACCACGAACATCTTCCACAGGAAACTTATCGAACCCCTTTAGAAGTACAGAATAAACAAAGATGAACATTGAAACCTATACAACGGACACTTCAAGAAACATAAACCTCAGTTACCAAGAATTTTCAACGGGAAACTCATGGTTAAAGAAAAAGATATAAGAAAGAGGACACTGAACATAACTAAATATCACTACAGACTCTTAGATAAACGTAAGATTAAGAAACCAAACCTCTTCGACATGAAATTTACCAGAACTTACGAAAACCCACGAGAACCGGAGACTGAACATAATTAAACGTAACAGCAAGGAAACGCATCCCACATATCTGATTCGATACGTGGTGGTGTTTGGGTCACTCAGATATGTAGGCAAGATATACGTACGATTTGAGTATAATGAAAGTTCACTAACCCGTAGGAGGAAGAGAACCAGAAGGAGGAGGAAGAGAAAGGAGGAAGAAGAGGAGGAGGAGAAAAAGGAGGAGGAGGAGAAAGAGGAGGAGGAAGTGTGTGCAGGTTCATTTGGTGGCGATTTATGTGTGGGTGTGAGGAATGAATAATAAAGAAAGAATAGTGTGTATAAATGAGAAAGAGTAAAAAAAAAAAAAATCAAAGGTCAAAATGCACTATTGATACAAAACAAAGACACCAGAACACGTAACAGAAGCAGGAGGAGTGAGAGAATCAATTACATGACAATACAGAAAGAAAAAAGGGAACAAAAGAAAAGGAAAAGTAAAGAAAATGAAAAGAAAGGAAGAAAAGATTGAAACAAAAGAAAGGAATAAAGAGAAAGAAAACGAGAAACCAAATAGAAAGGGAAAAAAAGCGTTGAGAGAGAGAGAGAGAGAGAGAGAGAGAGAGAGAGAGAGAGAGAGAGAGAGAGAGAGAGAGAGAGAGAGAGAGAGAGAGAGAGAGAGAGAGAGAGAGAGCATGTGTATGTGTATGTGTGTGCGTGTGCGTGTGGAAAGAAACACATAACCATCATCTCCGCCAAATTAAGCATCTCTGTTGAGCTTCGTACCTTCCAACTCACCACATAGGATCACTCCACTCTTCCCCAGAAACTGCTGATGGAAATAGAAACACGACACGTCTCTGTAGCAAATTGAGTCCACTTTTAGAACTCTGTGGCGGTTTTTGTGTATATTCATCTTTCCTTTTCCCTTACTTGTGAAGAAGACTAATTATAAGTACACATCATCAAAAGAATCATCTGGATAAAAGATGAGGAGGATATTAATCACACATGAGACTAGGATATAATTATAATATAAATTTAAACCTCAGCTAATTTGAGAGTAATAATATACCTCTAGAAATATTTGAAAGAAATGGAACTTTTTATATTCAAATCTTTAAAGAACTGGCATTTAATCAGCCCTCCTTTAATTCTCTATAGCACTTGATGAGTTGCCTTTACAGCTTCACTCATTTACAATTTAGGGAAAAGTAAGGCACGTGTGGATCCTTAGCGGTGCTGACGAACCTCAAAGAAACCAAAAAAAACTTAAGAATTATGAGAATTAAATGGCGTTTCAGACTCAAAAATAAACTAACCTTGAATCTGTTTTTTTATATTATTTATTTGAAATTCTCGGGATCCCAAAAAGTAAGATAAAAGCGAGTGAAGGAAAATGAATCAAGACGAAAAAAAGTTTTCCAAAATGGATGTGTTATTTAAGATATGCGGGAAGTAATGAGAGAGAGAGAGAGAGAGAGAGAGAGAGAGAGAGAGAGAGAGAGAGAGAGAGAGAGAGAGAGAGAGAGAGAGAGAGAGAGATCTGTTGGGGTTACCTTTCCTGTTGTTTACCGGCTGCTTCTCTCTCTTTACGGGCGAATGTCAGGCTGGTATACAGATAGATAGATTGGTGGCATTGTAACATGTTTGTGTTGCTCCCGCCGCCCTTACTTCAGTGTTGACTCGTACCCTCGCCGCCCTGTTCTACATACACACACACACACACACACACACACACACACACACACACACACACTGTCAGAGGGTCACCTGTGTCGCGTTGGAGGGCACGTGTGTATGTTGTACTCGCCAGGTGTGCCACAGTAATTAACTACCTGACCTGGTGAAGCAATTTATTTTATAACGGCGTTTGTCACTATTTGATATGTTACTAGAAATGTAGATTGACTGTATGAGTTATGACGTGTGGGTGCTTTGTTTACCATTTTATTGGTTGGCTATTTGGTAAGTTAACATTTAAATTACTGTGGTATTTCTTTTGGATATGTATTGAAAAGGAAAATAGTTAAGTTTATATTTCTTTTATCTACTGCTGCTTCTGTTTCATGCAATTGGAAAAAATAGAAGTTTGAAATAATGAAGTGTGACAGGATGACAAAAAATACCTTTCATTGAGAAAATCAGAACTATAAACTCTCTTTTAAATAGATCGCGTGACATTACTAACAGTTTGCACTCTTCCTATGTAAAATAACTGTACTATGTATTTTGTCTTTAGTAAATGTAAATGAGCAATACGATAACGCACAGCCTGTTCACCAAAGACTTGTGATTTCACCCTCTCCATAAAAAACTTTGTGTGGAATCCCGTACATGTAAAAAATAATCCATGAGTGAACTTACGATTCTCACACTAATTTATGATGTACCGATCCACCAGAGGTCAAGGTCAGTGCAAGGAGGATTATCTAAACGTATGTGCTCTGTATTGTATGAGAGAGAGAGAGAGAGAGAGAGAGAGAGAGAGAGAGAGAGAGAGAGAGAGAGAGAGAGAGAGAGAGAGAGAGAGAGAGAGAGAGAGAGAAACACATTAGTGAGGATAACGATGACAGACTCGCCCATCGCTTCTCTACGTTACACACTGGCACTGGGGAAGGCGGAACCCAGGGGAGCAACAGTGGCACGAATTTCACTGCAATTAGGGAAAACAGACACACGCTGCCGCCAGATGGAGGAGACCCCTCGGCAAGCGATGGTAGTCGAGTACTGTGTGTGGAAGGCTTCAATGGCTGTCCACAGGATTTCCCAGTAACGATGGATGACACACACTGGACGCACGCTGGGGACATGCTAGACAAACACTAGATTCACTGTATTCTGATGAGGATCTGCGTTATCCTCGTCAATAGATGGAAATGGAAAGGGACAATAGTGTCTTTGAAATTCAGATCAAGGCGGTGAGGACCAAACGAGCTGTGGAGATGGAGTGGATGCTGTAATAGACGTCCGCTTACTCCTTCGTTTTCCAAACATGTAACAGACCGGTGACTGGCGATGCATGTTTTGGGATTGTATAGAGTTATAACCAATGGACGAGATTTCACAAACAATGGTTCTCATAGAGTGTTGTAGATTGCTTTATTATATTTTTATGAAGTACGTGTGTGTGTTAAGATGATTGTGTTTATAGATTTTATAAAAAGGACTGCTATGTGTTTACCTGCTATCTTCTTGAAGCCTTCCTAATGTTTACATTTTGTCAACTGAAACCCTAGACGAAATCTGAGATGATACGGACAAGATAGGTTGACATGCAAGTTGAAGGAGTTTTTCTTCACACTTTACGTTTAGAAATGACAAACACGAAAAGATAACTGTCATCATTCTTCGACGAAAGAAGGACGATGATATAAAAATGACATATCTGCTTTGTAGAGTACGTGTCCCTATCAGATATTCTCCTCCTCCTCCTGCTCGTTCTCCTCTTCTCAGTGGTCCTCTTTTTTGTCCAGCCTTTCCTGCCTCTGCTTACTTTCTTTTACTCGGTATTCACGACACAATATTTCCTCCAGTATTTCTATTTAATTGTTATTTTCCTTATTTATATGACATGGTCGTTGGTTATTCACTCTCCTTTTTAAAATTTCTCTCAATCTAGCGACACCATCTTTGCTTTGTTTTCTGAAGTAAGATTGTTGTATATATATTTTCAAATGAGATATATACTGATGTAGCTTAAAGATATACAACGATCGTATAAAGAAAAACTACACTTCCTTCACCCGACTGTAGCAAGACTATGAACAATAACACATTAATTTGATGTGCTCGTTTCCACTGTGTTTAGTGTTCAACTCAGTATGGCATAACGATGAGCTACAAATTATCTGGACCATAAAGATTGTCAGCACATCAGTGAAGTTAATTAAACAAAGGAAAACGTAAAACAGTTTATACTAGAGTTTGAATTATGTTTTTATATAAGAGAGGGAATCTGGCCAAGGGCAACATAAGACAATAAGAAAAGGGCCACTAATTTTTTGGGTACAAAAGACTTAGCCAAAAGACAAAGATCTCTCTCTCTCTTTTCAATTAAGTCATATCATGGGAAGTTGAAAATACAAAAGCAGCTAGGGATTTCCAAAGTTCACTTGTATAATACGTAGTTGAATTAATTGCTAGATTATATTCCATGCTGATCAGACAACTTCAGGGAAAGATCCACTACTAGAAACGCACACAGATGTCTTCCACCAGCTGGTATTCATAAGCATCTCTCCTCTCTAAACACTCAAACGCACCCTCTCCCAAGGCACTCAATGTAACGTGGGAGAACTGGCTGCTGTCCCTTCTGCATAACGAGGCTGGACTCCTGGCGTGTGTGCGTCAAATAAACCTGACAGTTATTGATGGCAGCACACAGACCTTTCTTTGTGTTCCTCGCCTCCTCACAATACAGTTTCTCTCCGTTATGAGTATCAGGAGTAAAGGACATGTGTCAGAAAATAGAAACCTCCTTACCTCCCCGGCAGTCATTCGTCTTTTCTTTGGTAGCATCATTATATTACCTCAGAGACGAATTCAGTTTTAAGAGCATTAATTTAGCCTCCGAAAATTATGATTATAGGATTCATAACATATTTTTTCTGTTTGTTTTTGGATTGATGTTTATCCCCCAAAATTACGACTCGTTACGATTACGGTTACGAATTACGAGTTGTTTCATATTTTCGTTGAATTTTCCTGCATCCGTTTTGGTGTGTCTTTTGAAGCAGTCCAAGATTTACGAAACCAATATAACTTCCAGAAATTATATTCATTACATTTTCCTTGTATTTTATTTGAGCGTCAATATAACTCCTGGATCGTATCATATGTTTTAGACTTATCTTCCATTTTCTATTATTCTATGGCCTTGTAGAACGTTCAAATTCATAAAGCACTGCTTTTTTGTGTAAACTGGCATTGAAAAACATGAAACAACACACACTGCCAGCTTGGGCGAACACAATCCTAAGGCCTGAACAAATCCCACGTGACAGCAAGATGTACTGCTTGCCTTCACGCCTCATTTCTCGACTCCCCACGGCCAGCCGCGCCTTACACATGCGTGCCTGGCATATATATAGGCCCATATTGAGAAACGCTTTGGTCTCTCACCACGACTGTCTTTAAGAACCACTGAGACGATTATATGCATATGTTTTTGAAAGTTTTGTATCCCTTGTTAAAAGTGTAGAAGTTATATGAATATTTTGCTAGATCCATGAAACGATGCTGGAATCAGTTCAAACAATGCATCGCAAGGGCTTTGAATGCAATCACACTTAAATCGACATGGCCTCTTCTTACAAGTGCTCTCTCTCTCTCTCTCTCTCTCTCTCTCTCTCTCTCTCTCTCTCTCTCTCTCTCTCTCTCTCTCTCTCTCTCTCTCTCTCTCTCTCTCAAACCATTTCATATCTAAATATCCTCTCAAATCTATAATTCAATGGAAGATAAATCTACTTTCCATCCTGTCTCCCTTTCCTCTCTCAGAAAGATACATATTCCTCCCCATCATTCTAAATATATTCATTCACTGTCTAAACTAGGTTAATTATTCACATGAAACCCTTGCTCTCCTTCATTCTGATCCCCCCGCCAGTTCTACCATTAATTCTTTTTTCAGTGATGTGCGCCATCTTTGGTAATGAACTCTACCTTCACGTGAAGGAAATTAAAACCCGACCAGCTCTTCAGAAATCGTGAAATTGCAGAGTTTGTTAAAAGTTGCATTTGTGAAGAAAATATCCTTCCTTGCCCCCATAAGTCTTCCTTAATACGAGGCCCCCTTATAACGTTTGTGCTTAGATAATTGTTTCATGGATAACTTGAAGAGTAAATCACACAGGGTGCAGTTACTACCAACATTTATTCTCTGTTTCTAGTTTTCGTAGTTGCCGTAAGATTTATATACGACGAAAGCAGACCATGATGACTTATTCAATGTCTTAAGTAACAAGTAAATCAGACATCAGATGTGGAATTACGAAGTAATTCCTCCCACGCTCACAAAACTTCATATTCTCGTTTTAAAATACTGACGGACTTAATTAATAAACCTTTCGTCGAAAAATTATTTCACGCTCAAACTTTCCTCCTACTTATATACGAGGCCATTCCCCACGTCTTCTCCAACCCAGAATCCGCTCCCTTTCCACAAAAGTCTCCTCCAACAGCCTCTTCTGCTAACTTACTGAAATCCATGCAACCACTCCCAAGCCCACACTAGACCCTGGAAATGCAATTCGATACTTCTATCACCAAATAATCCTAATGGTACTGCTGCTACTGCACTACAATCAGTAAAGTCTCTCTCTCTCTCTCTCTCTCTCTCTCTCTCTCTCTCTCTCTCTCTCTCTCTCTCTCTCTCTCTCTCTCTCTCTCTCTCTCTCTCTCTCTCTCTCTCTCAATTTAGTTGCGCGAATGTATTACAGTGTGCGAGGAAATTCCCTTTGCCTCACTGGATTTCTCATAACATTAACAATTAGCTCAGCCTGACGAGAGAAAAGCCATTACGGTACACTAGGCAATCCACACACGGATGAAAGAGGAACCCACAGCAGCCTAGGCGGCGATACCTTGAGCCTGCTGGAAAGTAAAGACAAAACACTTTTTTTCCTTCCCCAAATCCATTGCAGAGCGAAGGGAAGCCATCTGGACCAGAATAGAAAAGATATAGAGATTGATGACCCTGTGTGTGTGTGTGTGTGTGTGTGTGTGTGTGTGTGTGTGTGTGTGTGTGTGTGTGTGTGTGTGTGTGAGGAATGTCTCTACTGGCTGGAACTGTTTCTTTATTTATGGACCTCCCTGTTAGCTAGGAGGAGATACATGCGTCTTTCAGCAAGAGAGAGTCGCGTAGTGGTAAACATAAGATGTTACTTATGTTACCCGTTATGTGAATAATAGGAGTTAGAACAGTTGTAGTAATAATTGTTGTAGAAAGAGATAAAGGAGCAGGGAAAATATGAGGAAGGTAAGGAAGATAAAAGTGAGGAGAAGCAATGGTAGTAGTGATTTATTTATCATTAATATGAAAAAGTAATAATAGTAGTAGTTGCTGTGTTTTTTCAGGAGTTGTACTGGTAAAAGCTACCAAAATAGTAATAGCAAGGTTGATAACTTTAGTAGGAGTAGGAGGTGGGATCTTACTCACGCATGGATTGAGTCGTTTAGAAACCTTACCAAAAGGCACTTGATAGGAAAGCCGATTTTGGATCTCGAAAGTATCGGTAGTAAAGAACAGTTGTGGTATGTATGTAACCAAAAGTTCATTGGGAAACTTGTCTTCGAAATGTCAGTGACTTAAAAGATGGAAAGCAGCCAATCTTAGACGACAAACCTGAAGAAAGGCCTGGAAAATGTGTGATAAGTGTGAGATATGTTTCATCCCATGTGCTATCCACCAGTTTTTTTTCTCGGGTCTTCAGGCAAGATATGCAAATTTTCACCATAGTAGTCGAATCAAAATGAGGTAAACTGTTGCAAATTGAGAAAGAGAGAAAGAATATTTGTCTTTTGGTTTCGAAATACAGGAACGTCTCTATTTTTTGAGGGAAGAGAAACCAGAACTCAAAATAAAATTAGCTTTGTAGTAATTTTTGTGTCGGTGCTGCTGGAGAGATAAATGTCTTAGCTCCTTTCCCAGTTGCTAAAAATAAGAAAACTAAACATGGACAGGAAAAGATACGAAGGAAGGAGTTAGGGAGAAGTGAATTAACGCTCCTGAAATATATTGCTTTAATTTGCGAGAATAAGCATCATTAATTGTATCCGTTTAAGTTCAGCAGTGTCATAAATTCTCTCAGCTTCCTCATTTATATTCTGTTCATTTCCCTTTGCTTCTCCTTAGTGAATTTTTTAATCACCAAACAAGCAGAGAGAGTCCTGCTTGATTCTCATATGCTCTGACGCCTCCTCCTCCACCTCCTCCTCCTCCTCCTCCTCCTCCTCCTCCTCCTCCTCCTCCTCCTCCTCCTCCTCCTCATTCGCACTGAACGACAAATTAAGGCAAAAAAAGGAACAAAATATTTGCCTCTTGCGACGAGTGTGAAGCGAACTGAGTGATATATTTCCTGGAGCGGAAGGAGGTCACTTTGGTGCCTGGGGACGCCTCGCTGGTAAGGCGGGAAGGAAAGGGAATGGCAGGGTGTGTGTGTGTGTGTGTGTGTGTGTGTGTGTGTGTGTGTGTGTGTGTGTGTGTGTGTGTGTCTGTGTGTCGTCCTCTTCGACCCGCGTGGAATGGAAGAGCGCTGTGATTATGTGACGGGCGTGACAAGAGTAATGGTAGCAATGTGTCATCTCTTTATCACGCCTTCCTTTATTTGCCTCGTGGTTCTGGTGAGGAAATCTAACATTGTAAGGTTTAGGTTTTTATAAAGATTAGGCTTAACTAATACCGTTTGATAAAGTGTCGGACGTTACTAGAGTAAACTGGATCTTATCTGCCAGTTTTACATAACCTAAGACTGAACAAGATCCGATGGATATATACATTAATAGATTACATAAGAATCCGAGAAAAAAATACGAAACATATGCTGTCTTTTTTAGATTAATTTAGAATGGATTTTGAATGTAGTATTCTAATATTATAGTCTAAAAGTTATTATCAACTGAAATACCTCGAAACATGAAACATTATAATATTATGTCGCATTAAACCAATAGAACATACAAAACTTCAGACATTACAAGATCAGATTGTACTTTGTAAACCAGATCGAAAAAAAAAGAAAAAGAAATGGAAAACACTAAGATCACATTGAATTTTGTATATATCAAATTAAGAAAATATATATTAAAGAGAAGAAATAGACACCACTCTTATATTTCTAACAATATATTGATAATTTACAAGTACAATCTACAAAACAAAAAAGTAACAAAAGCTCTCCACGAATTTTCTCCATGAGTTATTCTTGTGGTTATTTCTTCCATACCCTTCCTTTATCCCTCGCTATCACGAATTCTCCTCCTCGTCCTCCTGTTTGTCTTCCTTTGTCTTCCTTCGTATTCCTTTGTAATCCTCCTCCCCCTTCTTCTCCTACCAATAGTCCATATGCTGTATCGTTTCGTAATGGGCATCTTGACTGGGAGCTTACGTGGTGGGGTGACGGTATTGGCCTGAGCGGCTTAGTAGGTATGTGCTGGAGAATAACGCCTGATTGACTCCCACAGACTCAGGCCCCAAGGCCACCGAATGAAGATATTATTATGTGTTGCCTAATACGAGGCTGCAATCGTCTTACCTCCTTATCAAAGCTGTTTCTTTTTTTTTTTTTTTTGTATGTAGACATATTTTCAGTGTGGCTGGTGAGAGGAGGTATAGATAACCAACATTCACACAACACTAGTGATATCGTTTAAGCTGTAGAATAATGACAACTACGTAGCTTAAATATCACAGTTGGATGCTGAAGAACATCTTCATTTTTTCACTGCGATGTACACTACAACACAGTCCTAAAACAGCGAATCTTAACAAAAATCGACAAGAAAGATGGAAAATATAATTAAAAAGAGTATATTGAACAGACATTAGTTAATAGAATGTTTTGCGATGGCAGTGAGTTAAGGCGAAACATCTCAGTGGTGGTTTGTTAATGAGGAAGATGAATCAAATCACAGGAAAAGTATTAAATCGTGATATGGAACTGAGGTTTGCGAGGGTCAGCCCTTACAGTGACACAGCTCTTTAACCCCTCCAATACCATGACGAGTTTTCATGTCTATTCCGCTTTACTATTGAGTGAGTCTCTAAAGCATCAGAAACTTGTGAGGGGATTAAAATGGTGAAGGCTCGGTCCATTAATTTTCTGACTTCCATAAACCCTTGCTAATGTCAATGAAATAATATAACTACACATATAGCGAATGATAAAATTGCGTCAGGGTATTGAAGTGGTTAGAAGTCTCAACAGAGTGACGTTTTTTAGTATGGTGTTCCTCCTCTATTGTTGAATATAACGGGCAGTGATGAGACAGTGTTTTGTATGGGGTGAATTGCTGACAAGTGAAAGTTAATAACGGGAGTTGGGGCATTTGTAATTATTTTGTCTTGTCCTTCCTTTTCTATTTTTCTCGCCCATTGTTACTCATTTCCAAACATTTTCTCCCTTGCCCATACTCTCGTCTACTATATAAATGTTATTGTTATATTTTCTTGTTATTGTCATCGTAGTTGCTTTCATTGCCTTGCGTATCCTCGTTGCTGTCTTCATAAGTCTCCGTTTGCGTTGCCATCTGTCTCCTTGTGCTTTTATCTCTATGTTCGTCAGTATTCTCGTCTCAGGTATCGTTGTCTTCTTTTCTCTGTTCTTGTTTTTGTTTTTGTCTTCTCCGTGTCATCATCTTCGTCCGTGTGTTCGTCTTCATCCTCATCCTCTATTGTAGTCACGTCTTCTTCCTCCTTCTTTTCCCACCTCCCCACTATCCCCTCCTTTTCGACCCTCCTTTTTTCACTCCTTTCTTTGTTGGGCACAGGCTTCTTGAATATGAGCCATACCACCAGCAACCAGTTATTTTGAGAGATGTGTGCAGTGTTGCTGGCTTCCTTACAGAATTCTTTCACTAAATGTCATAACTTCAATAACTTTACCCGAAATTTCATGGAAAATATTGCTTCCACTTTAAGGCTGGCAAGAGTGTAAGATGCTGTGCTTCCATCATCCCCAGCTATGTACCTCCGCGATGCTATGGGGTGAGGGAGGAAAGGAAGCTGTGTTCGCGTGTCAGAAGGTGTTGTTGGAGGGCATCCATCACGCTGTGTTTTGTTAGGTGTTGTCGTGCTGGGAGAGCGAAAATAAGGGTGGCTGTGATGATCAGTGGAGAGGTTGGAGGGTTGTGGAGGTTCAAAAACACCCGCCATGGTTGCTGGATTGATCCCTTCCTTGTTCATTGCTTGGCTTCCTAAATTTTAAACTAACATTGTTATGTAGGATGTTTGCATGTTTTGAATATCTGGAGGGAAAAAAAACTACATTGTGCGGTGTCTTAAACTTTTACATATGAAATTAATTATGTTACCGAGATGAGAAAGTGGGATAAGAGAGTAAAAGGTGCAGCGTCTGATGTCGTTCGTCTGTTTGTTTGTTTGAGTAGTTGAAAGAAGTTTTATTACTTTGTGACTTGTTTGAGGGTTTTACTAGTGTAGTCACAAAAATGACCTACGTTAACTTTTTCTGTGTTTTGAGATATCCATTCATCTTTAGCTTTTGAATTTACTGAGAATCTCCTTATAAAGTTTGTTATGGACAGTGCAGTGGCGCGTCTCAACTCATAAAAATGTGAGTGGATGCATACGCAATGACATACATGTAAGCAGCATAGTGATTATACAGTTGCAACTTCATTTCAAAAGATTCCCGCCCGACAGGCACCCAACTTCTTAACGTCAGCTGTGTAAAGCATAATGCACCTCGACCAAGTCTAGCATAGTTGCTTATTTCCTGAAGCCAAGTGGCAAACAAAATGAATAAAGATCAAGCCAAGTGTTGCCGCTCACTTTCCTTCGATACTCGTCACTCAATGGGCTTATGTGATGGAGAGGGGAGAAAAGAAAGCTTTCCAGGTCTCTTTCATCACTGCAACGTCATTGGTCACGCGTGGAGCTCTACGTAGACAAAACTGCAGCTCGTAAGGTGAATGAGTCGCTTCTGACATGTTCCACCGAAGCGATTAAAAAGAAACTATAGGAAAGTTCAGGAAAACGAGCAACGCTGATACCTCTTGATGGATCAGCGCTTTACACTTTATTTTCCGGAACTGCGCCTGCATGTGGAGGGAAACGGAGCAAGAAAAGAAACACAACATGAATTATAGTTTTATTATTTGATAACAGGCAAACTTTGGCTTACAGCCAAGAGAACGAGGCAGGAAATCCTGTTCTCTTCTCTCTCTCTCTCTCTCTCTCTCTCTCTCTCTCTCTCTCTCTCTCTCTCTCTCTCTCTCTCTCTCTCTCTCTCTCTCTCTCTCTCTGTGTGTGTTTTCAATATGAACATTTGCATCGTTTTGTAAGAGAGAACATATTGCCTACGCTGTACCACGAGGGGTAAACAAGGAAAGTTTTAAATTAGAATGCATATAGATGAGATGCTAGAAAAATTGTGTTCTTTGTTGTGGTTGTTGTTGCAGGTGGTGGTGATGTTGGTAATGGTGGTGATTGTGGCGATAATGGTGGTGTTGGCGGTGATATTGTAATTTATTCGTCTTTAACTTGAAAAAGGGGAGCAGGTAATCAAGATAGCCGACGGCCAGATTGTACTTTCAGATAAGCCACCAATATATTTTGTGTTGTTGCGGTTGCGCTGTAGGGGAAAAAAATCAAGAAAAATAACGAGGAAAAACATTAGGGTGATGGAGAAAAGATAAAGAAAAAATATGTAAGAGAACAAGACGGATAAAATTGGATATTCAATGGAGAAATTCATGAGAAAACTAACTATGGGTATTACCAAGCAGGAACCATTGATTGAGATGACCCTTAACTCATACTCGTGGAGATTGTGGTGGGAGGAAATAAAAAACAAAACTTTACCTATCATGCCGTGAGAAGGGAAGAAATGAGAGTGAAGTTTGTGATTGATTTTACTTATTCTCTTTCTCTCTACATCCAAGAAATAGAATGAAGTGGAAGAAAAGAAAAAAATAAGAATGGTACGCGTGACCTTGTTAAGGACGGTATGAGTGTGATTAAATAAGAACTAGTCATGTTAAAGACTATGAAAACGCCTTAGTAATCGTGATATCGTTTGTTAGTGGCAATGAAATTCTAGATATCACAGACCATGCGCTGAGTCACTGAATTATTGGTCAAAAAGGAAGGTAGATGCTTTTTTATCTCAGGCAAGAACTGCCATCAGAAGAAAACAATAAAGAAAATACATTCAAATTGGTATCCCTCCAAAAAACTCAAGGTTGTTTATGTTAACACCATTTATTAGAGAAACAGATGAGATCAAAAGAGAGAACTCATTTCAAAGTGAGATGATGCAGATTTTTTTCCTTTGCATTCATCTGATCTTTATTAAGATTATGTTACTTGTTAAAGGAGTGTTAAGCACCAAGGCAGCCACCCCTCCCCTGTTTTCTGTTGCTCACGCTATTTTGTGTCTCTCTGCGGGACTAATGAAACACCACACCAGAAGCTGCTTGGCGTTACGCTGCAGTGCTCTTCAATTACTGCATGCATTAAGGAAGGTGTAAACTTATAAGACACTGCATGCACTCACTTCATATGTATTCTTGAGCATTAAAATGTTTTTCTTTTGTAGATGGTAATAGAGGTTAAAAAGGACTAAAGCTGTTTTTTTTTTTTTTTTTTTTTTTGTGTGTGTGTGCGATTAACTACCAAATATTCTACATTATAAGCAGTAAAAGTAGCGTGAAAACCAGAGTGAGCATCTTTGTGAATGAAAAAATATACTCATGGAAGAACAAAGGATGAGTTTAAGATGCTCTTAATTAGAAGTCAGCAGTTGGAATAGTACTCTTCGTTAGTAAGAAAATGATGATTATTTGAAAGAATTTGTCTCACTACTCATTTAATTGAAATAACTAAACTAATTTCTTAGGTGTTCAACTTATGAAATTCCGGTTGCGTTAATATCCAAATGTTACTTAAGAGAATGAGGTTTTTTTCTATCATCATACTGGAAATAAGAGATTTTTTTGAAGATGTAACGTACGTATTAAGTTCACCTTGCAGCCTTTATTGCGAGATTAATGTCTGGTTGATGTATTTTATATATATATTTTTTATATATAAAGGAACATGATATAGAGACGACATTTCATAAGAGCACTGAGGGAAATTACTTACAATGTTACCTTGGCAACTTTTGAATTCAAGACTGGTTACATAAAACAACAATTCTTATAAATATTTACTGGAAAAAAGTAAAGAAATATGAACGTTAACACATGAAGTACACATGAAGCAACACACACACACACACACACACACACACACACACACACACACACACACACACACACACACACACACACACACACACACACACACACACGGGCCAGTGAAAAAAGATAAAGCAGCGTAGTGATAAAGACTTGTCATCCTCCCATTTCCCAAATTCAGCTGTCTGGCCTTGAAAAATGATCGTCGACGAGAGGAACGTTAGCGTCGTAAAAACGTGGAGACACAGACGTGAAGACAAATTAGTGTCTGAGCGGCGGGATTGTAAGCAGAGGGCGAACGTGAACAACAAGTTACGCAAGTTGGCAATATTCCCAGTGTTTCTGTCTTTGACTCCGGGGAATGTAGTAAATGAGGAAAGTGGATCCGTGGCTGGTTAACATTGCTTCTACGAAAAAAAAAAAACAGTTATCTATTTTTACAGATATAGACGCGCGCGTGCACACACACACACACACACACACACACACACACACACACACACACACACACACACACACACACACACACACACACACACACATCACAAAAACAAACAATCATGATATCCCATACGGAAAAAAAATAATACTTTAACTATTTACAAAATCTACACCAGTTCTTAGAAAAAAATGAACAACTGAGTTTACACTGTTAGAAAACCATAATTAAAGCAAAGAAAAGAATCCTCTAATTGCATGTGATAAAGCTTCAATGTGGCGTTCCCGAGGTGTGATTGTCGATGAAATAAATCAAGACAACATTGAAAGCATTTAAACAGTTGACATTTTATAACGGTAATTTGTTAGAAACTAAGAACACTTCTATTCCATGAAACCCCAGCTACATTTCAGGGAGAAAGTTACGTGCGATGAGTGGAAAGATAAGATGTTTAGCGGTGTATGTAATGTAATGATGATCGCCGAAACAATATGGTACAGAGGGGAACGAGAGCCTGCACAGCGTTTAGGAATGTAAATATGAAAATACATGGGGTAAAAGGAGAGATAAGAGGAGGAAGAGGGGAGAGAGAGAGAGAGAGAGAGAGGGAGGGGGGAACAATTATTACTGACGTCGTTATTCGTTATATAACTTCAACT
This sequence comes from Callinectes sapidus, assembly GCA_020233015.1. Lineage (NCBI taxonomy): Eukaryota > Metazoa > Arthropoda > Malacostraca > Decapoda > Portunidae > Callinectes > Callinectes sapidus. The sequence continues at coordinate 17,170,952 of CM035203.1, read as the reverse complement.
ACAGCAGCAACAGAAACGACAGCAACAACATGATCAACAACAACAAAACAACGACTACATCTACTACTTCTACTACCATTACCACCACTACTACTACTACTACTACTACTACTACTACTACTACTACTACTACTACTACTACTACTACTACAATATTACATAAGGGAGACAAGGAGAAATATGCGTCCCTGAAGTCTCGGAATGATGTTTATGTTCTTAATATTATGAGAAACTTTGAGCCAGACTCTTGAAACCTTGAATTTCGTTCCCCTGGAGGAGCGACGCGTGTCATTTCTCTCCCCTATTGTTGCCACGCGTGATGACACAGAGAAATAATTGCTACTTTGTCTCTGGGTTTTTCTTCGTGTACAGAAAGGAGAAGTGTACATTGAGATGAAACTGTAAAGGAACGACGGTAAGATGAGAGGTTTGTTAGTTGCGTAAAAGTGATTCAGTGTTATGTCGTAGATTACTTGACTGGAGGGTATACACACACACACACACACACACACACACACACACACACACACATACACACACACACACACACACACACACACACACACGTAATAATGATGTAATTCTGGCAATTCATTATTTCTCAAAAATATTACAACTTAGGAAGTTTCTAAGGAACTGGAATAATTTTCTTGTGATTTCGTATTGTAATTTATAGTACTGATGGAGTTCATGTTTCTCTCTCTCTCTCTCTCTCTCTCTCTCTCTCTCTCTCTCTCTCTCTCTCTCTCTCTCTCTCTCTCTCTCTCTCTCTCTCTCTCTCTCTCTCTCTCTCTCTCTCTCTCTCTCCCCATATCTC
>CM035203.1:17148357-17160520 GCA_020233015.1 Callinectes sapidus | reverse complement strand
CTCTCTCTCTCTCTCTCTCTCTCTCTCTCCTTGGATTTTTTTACATTTTGTTTTCAAATGATCGTTAGTTTATTTTATACAGATATCTCAAATTACATGTTCTTCCAATAATACACTACCACTACACCACCACCACCACCACCACCAGCCACCATCACTTTCTATGATATTCCTCCACCTGGCGGGGAAGTGGACGAGAAAGTGTACGGGACAAATGTAATTGGACTCGACAGATGTGTAAAAAGAAGGAATAAGGGAGGCTAGGAGATACGGACGATGGGAAAAAGGAGAAGGGCGTAAGAGGAAACGAAGTAATAGGATAGAAAGGATGAAAGACGGATGTAGAAGTAAATAACAACTGGAAAGGAGGTGAGAATGGAGAAAATAATAAGAAAACGGGAGATAGTGAAGTAATAGAAAGGAAAGAATGGAAAACAACGAAAAACAGGACAAAGAGCATCATCCAAGGGGAAGTCGATAGAATATGAATGACAAAATTAAAGAAATTGAATGAAGGCTGGAAAGAAAAAAAGAGGAAGAGGAACGAGAAAAGAAAAAGAGAAGATCAAGAGAGAGAGAAAAAAAAAATTATACAAAGGTGAATATAATGGCAAATTAAAAGGGAAGGAGATATGCAGAAGAAAATAAGAGGCTAGGAGAGGATCGAATGATGCTATAAAGGAGAGAAAAAAAAGTAATGGAGATTGGAAATGATGAAAGCAGAAGAAAAGAAACGAACAATAAATACAAGGAAGAAATAATGAAGAAAATAACTAAGAGGTGCCATAAAAAGGGAAGAAAAGAAAAGAGACAAAGAATAAAAGAAGAAATTGTTGTATGACAGAAGGTGAACATATATATAAAAGGGATAGAGAAATAAGCGTAAAAAAGGATGGAAGGAAAAAGGACATAAGGAGAAAGGAAGAAAGAAAAATAACACACAAAAGGAACTACTAAGCTAATGAATAGAGGAAAGAAAAGAGAAAGAGAAAGAAGAAGAAAGGAACAGGAAGTTGGAAAAAAGTAATGAAAAAGAACCGGGAATTAAAAGACGGGAGAAAATTTTCAGGTAAAAGTGAAAATGAAAACAGGAAGGATAGAAAAAGCGGAGTATGAGATGAGTATGAATAAGGTTGAAGGATAAATACAAATTAATGATGTGAGGAAGGAAGATAGAAAAGAGAAGTAGAGAAAAACATAATAGAGAAATGAAGATTTATGAAAAAAAGGCGAACACGTAATGAAGAGAGGTATTCTGTAGAGACGAGAGGATGAGTGAGTAAAAAGGAACTGGAGAATATAATAAAAACAAATGATAAGCTAGGAGGAGGACGTATGTTAAAAAAAAATAAATGTATATATGTAAATGAAAAAGAATGGAAGAGGGAAGGAAAGATATATAATTTAATAAGAGAAAATCAAGAGAATATAATAAAAATAAATGATAAGCCAGGAGGAGGACGTATGTTAAAAAATAGTACATATGTAAATGAAGAAAAAATGAAAGAGAGGGACGGAAAGTTATGTAATTTAATAAGAAAAATTCAAGAGCTAATCTGCAGAAGGAATATATCAAAAGGAATTTTTATTAACTTCAAGATTAGAAAAAATAAGTATCAGTGGAGAGGAAATTTAATTAAGATGGAAAAAGTTACCACAATACTTTAGGTGAAGTTAAGTCTGGGTTAGGTTAGATTAGGTTAGGTTGAGTTTTAAGAAAGCCACCTAAGATTGAAGAGTTTAATTAAGGCCACCCACGCCAGCAACACGACGCTCCCTCAGTGCTTCATCTGGATATATGGCAAAAATAGAGACAGCATCCCCGTTCACAGCGCAAGACTCACAATTCAAGACATGATTCTCAAAAGTTTCCGCGTCTTATTATGGCCAAATTGAAGGGTGTTACATAGAGAATATTACTGTCATGGTTTCAAGTGTCTCATCATGTTTAGAATGAGAAACCCTTCAGTACTGGGGCACGTTCTTATATTACTTTTGTTTATTATTTGGCGATCTTATGCAGCTTCAGACACACGCGTAGGTATTGACATTTTCTCTTTTTGCTTCTTATCATTGCTTTGTATAGCTGTGACATTGACCAATCATAGTGCTGCTTTTTATTTATTTTTTAACATTTTCATTGATAGGAGTTTTGTCTTATTTCACACTTCAACTCTCCACCAATCAGAGCTAAGTGTTGCTTTACCCTCTAATTCCCCCACCAATCAGAGAGTTTCATTATCTTATTGTTTTATTTCTCACCAATCTGAGTATTGCGTTGTTCCTGTGTCTAGTTTTTTTTAACTATACAGAGAGATGAATCGTCACCAAATTTCAGCGATGTATTATTAATCGTTTATATATATATATATATATATATATATATATATATATATATATATATATATATATATATATATATATATATATATATATATATATATATATATAGATATATATATATATATATATATATATATATCAACGATCAGATCGCTATAATCTTCCCTCTCTTAGTTCAGTTTAGGACCAATCAGAGCACTGCATAACTTCGCCGTATAATGTTCAGCCAATCAGAACTCAGTATCGTTTTACTGGTCGATTTTCCTCCAATCAGACCCTTGTATTGATTCACCGTCTAATTTTCCAGCAATCAGAGCGTTGCAGGGCTTGTGTGTCTAATTTCCCACCCATTCAGAGTATTGTGCAGTCTGGTCGCCTATTTCTCCTTTATTTGGGGAAGTTTCACAAATGTTCATCTGAGTTCTCCACCAGTAAGAGTGAGTTGCCTGCAGATCCTCATAAATTACATCATTATGTCATTTCACCTCCCCACCTGCGCTAGTTGAGGTTAATTGCTCCTTGATTACCCTATTCACTTCTAGCATTTATTTATTAACCTGCTACTGTTATGTCTCCCTTAAGGTAAAAGTGAGTATTTCCGGCATTTGTGCGTGGTCTAATTTCTCCCTCAGTCATTACATTATGCAAGTCGCTCTGTGATTAGCACATGCAATATAACCTAACGTACTATAATAACTCATACCCTTGACAAATAAGTATTCCATGTGGGTTGGAATGGCTGATTTTCCTTGTCTTGCATTCCTTCGCTTGTCACGGAGCAGCGTTGTGTTGGCGCAGTCTGGGGAAAGAGAGGGTGGAATGGATAACTCTGTCAGAAAGGTTGCGTGATCGATTCAAGCTTGAGGCAGTTATCAGGTAGGGGAGGGAACGTTCTATTTTAACCCCTTCAGTGTTCTATGCAGGAGTTCACAGCACTGAAATCACCGTGTAGAATCTTCACAGACACTTGTAAGAAAATTAACGAACGGGATCTTGTACGTGTATTTATTGGCGTTGATTTGAAATAAATCAATGAAAAAAAAGGAAATGAATCTGAATTTTTAAAAAGGTAAACAAGTCAAAATGGTCTAATACATCGAATAGAAGGACAAGCGTAGCAGGAGTCATGTAATAAAGTTTACAGTAACGGGAATCATATGGTGGTGTCATCAAAGCATCAGCATGTTTACGTTCGCACATCAAAAATAGGTGTGTGGGATACGTTCACTTTGGGATGTGTCAGTCAAGAAATACGACCAGATACTTATTTCCTTGGCTGTACGTATCAACAAGTTTCAATTTCCTCTCTTGTGACGCGGTGAAGGCAGTACAAAAGGGGCAGCTGCACAATGGCCCCTCCTGACGCTCCAAAAAATCCTGCAACCTGATTCCAAGCCACCTGAGCGCATGCCAGGAATTCTGCTTGAGGCCTCGTGAGGGTTCAGTGACTTGTATACCTGTCAGTTCCTGTTTCTCGTCTCTTAATAGAATATGCAGTGCTTGCCTAAGTTGAGAAGTGAACTTGGGACGAAATGAACAAGATTATCAAGTCCCTTTGCGAGAAACATGTCCATTCCTAAAGCTTACGAGATTTTTTCTTTTCTTTTTTTTACTTTGCATCAGATTATTACTATAAATAGGAATGAGTTATCAAATATTATAACCTTGATGAAAAAGAAGCATTGTAAGGATAACGAAAAGATCAGTATGAGTAAGATAGAATGTAAGAATCAATATGGGTTATGCAGAATGAAAAGATTAGTATGGATTCGCCAGGATGGACATACCAGCAGGGGTTAGCTAGGTAGAATGGATCAACGATTTTTTTGCTTTAATCAGGGCGGAGTTCAATGTACTTTCTTCCACTTGCACCATACCTCTCTCGCTAAGCTGATATACACACCACAAGGCAGACCACAGCGACAGCAATAATAAGACAACACTTCCCTCGTACTGAATAATTAGCCATGTCTTTATTAAGCAAACCAATCACAGATACAGTCTTGAGATTACCTTTGATATCTTGCATGAAGTAGAATACGTTTCCATGTAATAGATATATTGGTATGTGTGTCGAAAAAATTGGGTATAGAAATAATGCTAGATTGACAAGAAACTTTTTGGTTGACTGATGCGTAGTAAGTGATAGGGAAGGAAAGACAAAACATTATTAGACACAGCACTTTTTCGCTCGTTGACCAAAACCAGCAACACAGTGGTAACGTAGGAATGACAAAGCAAAACAAAACAAAGCATACAGTAAGAGAACACGAAAAAATATTTAAAGAAAGATTAAACTTGAATAGACTGTGAGAAAGAAAAAATATATATATATATATAAGATTGTTGTAGTGCAGTGATATCAGACAGAATAATGATGACGATGAGGAGGAGGAGGTGGTGGGGGAGGACAAGGAGGAGGTGGAGGACGAGGAGGTGCGTGCGTCCATCCATTTGCAAGCCTTAGCATCATTACCCTTGTGTGTGATCGAAGTGAATAGAACGAACGCGCACCCCTTGAATAACTCGCTAAGGAAAAGTAAAGGACAAAGGAGTGAAGTACGAGTAAGAGGAACAGTGGCAGGTTTTTAGGGGCAACTGTGCGTGGGCAGAGTCACTAAAATATTTCAAAGGCGTCGAAGAGTGTAAACTTAATTAAGGTTACTAGATGACTTACTTCCTGGGTATTTTCTGAAGACAAAGATGATGAGAAGGGGGAGCAGGAATGGATGTAATTGCATATTCATAGCAGTTGAGAGAGAGAGAGAGAGAGAGAGAGAGAGAGAGAGAGAGAGAGAGAGAGAGAGAGAGAGAGAGAGAGAGAGAGAGATACCTTACATATTGAGCAAAAATAATCAAATATATAGAAACATAGACACAATACAAATAAAAGATCGATTAATACCAACACCATCCACCACCACCATCACCACCACCATCACTACCACTACTCTGTCACATCAAGGGAATGTCGAAGGCTGAGTGAAGTAGCGAAGGGACCCAATCGAGCTGGAAATGACAGAAAAGAAATAGAGTTTGGTTTGCTAATTGGATGGACCTTTACTAACGTGAACCCCAAATAAACTCAGATTTTTTAACATTCTGAGTGAAGGTTGAAGGGGAGGCAAATGAGTCTACCGAGAGAGAGAGAGAGAGAGAGAGAGAGAGAGAGAGAGAGAGAGAGAGAGAGAGAGAGAGAGAGAGAGAGAGAGAGAGAGAGAGGGAGGGAGAGGGAAATGGAGAGAGTTGGTCAAAATATGGGCAAGAATTTTGACATCTGTAGCGGACAAGTTAATTAGCCTGGTTATAAGTGACCCTGATGTGCGAATAGAGTGGAGATGTGGTATTTTCGTGTTTTCCTCCTCCTCCTCCTCCTCCTCCTCCTCTTACACTTCACTTTTTCAGGACATTTCCGGTAAGCATGAGTATGTTTTGTAGAATATAAGCTGAATTTCCTTATTTTTTTTTTCTTCATTACTTACTAAACACACGCAGGTAACTCCATGCCTCCTCTCTTTCTAAGGCCACGTTGTACAAGACTTTGTTTCTCCTCTAATCCCAGCTATGCCCGACTCTTTAATGCAAGAGTTGACCAGTACTACTTTCAATCAGTCATACCGTTCTGTAGTAAATTGGAGAAGTCCCTTCTTGCTTTTGTATTTCTATCTTCCTACGACCTGAACTCATTTAAGAGGGAAATTTCAAGACCTTTATCTCTTTCTTTTGGCTAACTCTCTTGGAGCTGCACGGTGATTGGTAAATGAGTGGGCTTTTTATTGACTCTTTATATTGTCCTTGGCCATTTTCTCTTTCATAAAGGAACACCGATTCACCCACATCCAGCAACACACACACACACACACACACGCACACGCACACACACACACACACACACACACACACACACACACACACACACACACACACACACCAAAAAGTCATTTCCTTCGAGAAGTGCGAGGTATATTGAAAATAAATTATATATGAAATCTGCACTGCTTTTCCTAGGAACTGCACAGGAAATCTTAACCCTTATCTTGCCATCCATTCCACCTTTCTCGCTCACCTACTCCAACATTCCTCTTTGTGACTCCAGCTTTTCCAATCCACCTTCCTCTAACCACACCTTTCCTTCCACTGCCCGTTCCACATCTCTCTCATTCACTCACGTTTTTTTTATCTTCATATTTCCTCACTACTACTCATCTTGTCTCTAATCAACATCATTTTCCCTCTCATCTCTCATGTCACTTACTCTATTGTATTTTTTATATGCTTTATGCCCACTAACCATAATGTCTTCCTTGTTCTGCGAAGTGTCTGTTCTCTGATGTGGAGTCTGTGAGCTGGGCTTGGTTTCTCTGCCTCTCTCCCTTCCTTTTCCTTATAGCGGTGCGTATAGATGTATAGGTTTTCAGTGTAGATTTTTTCTTTGTCCCATTTGAGAGATTCCGTCATTACCTATTGGTTTTGATTATTTTGTGTATTGTGTGATCTTTAATTTACAATGCTTTCATCATCTGTAACTTTTTAGGCATATCTTGTGACATGTTACGTCCTTACTGCTAATAGTTATTCATCGTGGTATTCAGCTTTTTAGATTTTTATTCATTTGTTTGTCTTATGGTGAAAGGACTCTCACCAGGGATGGCAACAGACAAAATAACCTGGATCATTCAAAGTTTGAGAAATGTCCTAAAACTTCCGTTTTATGTTTATATACCTTGGAAAAAGATCATTTCCTATTATGTGTGTTAAGTCTGAAACTAAGACATTTATTTTCTTTTTTTTCAGTGTTTTGATAACAATGACCGATTGCAACAACAATTAGTTTAGAATATAACATTTTTTCCCTTATGTTTTTGCAAGATCAGCTTCTCTTAGATTAGTCACCGAACCCTTGCGTTTTAAAGGTGGAGTTTGGTAATCATTCGCAAACAATCCATTAATCAACCGCCGGTAATAACGTGGGTCCTTAGCTACGTGTTTGTCTTAAATATTCTCTTGTGTTTGGGGGGGTTGTTTTTCCACGCCGCCATATCTGTAAGGGAAGCATAGATTAATTAGGTAATGTATTAATCAGGTGTAGGAAGTGAAATATAATCCTTGGTTTCGTGTCATAAATGTTCCCTAGTTTTCTAAAAACGTAAACAAATATTTTCAAGTTGATTATTGTAATTTGAAATAAAGAACCTATTAATTAAGTATTAGAAACTTTATAGGATTGTTCACATTATGCTTGTTTTCAAAATTATATTTAAGTCTGGGAAGTTACTTAGAGTATCTTTTTTCATGAACAACTTCAAGTTAAAGATTCCTCTAAATGAATGGAAACAACATTAATGATCCGTAAGAAATATGTGGAAAACTTTGACAATATCGTAGGCAGAAAATAGCATCGGCTAAGTAAATACTGGTAAACTCTTATCTCTCCTTTACACGATTAGATAAGCAACCGAATTTTAAAGCCATATATCATTACTATGAGAAGATAAACCATTAGTCAAGTGTAAGAAATGAGATGGAATCCTTAACTTTTATATGTTGTTTATATTTTAGGAAGAAATCAGGTTTTCATTTGATCTAATTTCGATAGCAGTCATTGGCTTCCTCGTGTGGTGTCGCTTCGGAAGAAAAGACAAGTAGAAGTAGTGCAATAACTTTATGGTGGTGCGTGAGAATTTGTCTGGTTTATTAGAGTTTGTATACCCAAATTTTTCAGCGTCTTATTTTGATTAGTTTCATTAGATTCTTGTTCACATATTTATGTGAATTTCAAGTATGTTTGAATAGTGGTATTGATAGTTTTACAAAACTTATGTATCATCGGTAGAAGACTTACGAACAAGAATCCAGTTGAAATAATTTGAATCCTTTGAAAATTCTTGATGGGAGAGCAGTGCGTTGAAAGATGCCAATCCATGAATGACATAACGTGATATCCTGTTTGCTACTTATGTCACTTCCAGTGATGCTTATACCACGCTCTTTACATGTAAAGATATGTATATTTTCAGAGTTTTCCACATTTATCTGTAACATCAAGGAAGTGGAAAGTGAGGGGGAAGTAAGATGTAGGTGTAATAATGAGGGCGTGGCGTGGATGGTCTTGTTACTAGGAGCGGTGCAGGTGTAATGATGTCATAAGGGGGATGAAGTAAGGCGTAGTGCCGTGACTAGCAAAGTTTGCCAGTGCGTGCTTCCGAGGCCAGGGTTCACTGATGGAAAAAACAAAAAAAAAAACATGACATGATAATACCAGCGAAATATTCAAAATAGATTAACATGGGTGGGTTTGGTGGTTACAGTTCCTTCAAAAGTAACTGAATACCTCTTAGTCTTTCCCTTCCAATACCTGGAGTTTAATAACAACAGACACAAGAGCAACGGTAGGATTTAGAGAACACTGAGTCGCGCCATCAGCAACAGCAGAAGGCAGGAAGGGGATGGAGCTAAGGTTGACGAGCCCCCTGGCGGGCAATAACGAGGTTGAGCAGCGATGCACCCCTGCCATCACGACTCTGCAGCGCCGCTCGTTCCTGTCATTAGCTAGCTAGAATGAGCGCCCTCAGCAAAACACAAGTCTCTCAATCAAGCAACAAGCAGATTCGTATAAAGGATTTTCTTGCGCCTCAGTTGGAGTCGCTTTTCCACGAGTTGCTAGGACGAGAGAAGGTTGCTGCAGAAGTCAGTATAATCATCTTGGCATCGCCAGCAAATTGGAAATCAGTGTTATCATTATCGAAGATCATACCTCTGGTGATGTGACGTGAAAATATGACAAAAAAAAGAGGATATTCTTGTCAATGCTTTGGAAATTCTTTAATAACCTTTATAGACACTCTGCCGCTCTGAAAAAAAAAAAAACAATACAAGCAATAGTTATACCGAGGCACTCAACATTTCAGTACTACTGTATATCTAAAACAGTTGTTCCGCTTTCTATCCCTTGAAGTTTTCTAGACTGAGATCACTCACCCACTCACTCCAAGTATGAAAAATGACACAGCTCTCGAAATTTCGTCTTTTTTCTCTCTATTTTCATCCCACTTTTTAATATTATATACGTGTACTTGAAATTTGCTCTGATAACTTAAAATGATTATGTACGAGACTCTTCAGATGAAACATTTTTGTACCGTTTCTTAAAAAGAAACATAAAACTAAATTTTGAAAACTGTACCAGACATCCAGGAGCAGATGGATTCCAGGCAGAAAACTGCCGCTATGCTGCAGGTAAGCTGAGTTAACACTGAGGTGGTACTCTGACAATGAAAAGCAATTCAACAAAGAATGTGAGGTGGTCAGACAGGAAAAATACATCAATACTAGAAAAATGGCGATATAAATAGGAAAGAGAGAGAGAGAGAGAGAGAGAGAGAGAGAGAGAGAGAGAGAGAGAGAGAGAGAGAGAGAGAGAGAGAGAGAGAGAGAGAGAGAGAGAGAATAGGTTCGCTAACATTTTCATATATATATATATTTTTTATACTTTTCTAGGAATTGCATACTTTTTTTATACTTTTTCTAGGAATTTCATACTTTTTTCCTATTGCGTGTTATATCCATATTTTATTTATTTATTTATTTTTCTGAGTGTGTGTGGGCATGAGTGGGTGTTGAGTGTGTGTGTGTGTGTGTGTGTGTGTGTGTGTGTGTGTGTGTGTGTGGAGGGAAGTAATACTCATGCAAAATAATACTTGTATATAATTCTCCTCTATTTTTTTTTCTGTGTGTTTCATTGAGAGTTTGCATTAATACCCTCCCAATCTCCCTCCCTAATATTTCTTTTTGATCATTGCGCATTCAGTTGTTCCATTAATTGCTGCTCTTTTTCATGTGTTTTTTTTCCTGACAAGTTTTAATAATGACTTAATAATTCTGGTTTTGTTTATTGATGTAATTGCTTATTTGAAGGATTTATAACTGAGCACCTCTTTTGTTTTGTTTTTTTTTTACATTTTTTTTCCTTGTTTTTCATTTTGTTATGCTTTTTCTGTTAATCTTCACTTATTTTTTTTCCTTTTTTGTTTGTTTTCAGTGACTTTTTCATTCTATTTATTTATTTACATTTGTTTTGATGTCTTTTTATTTTCTAATTGTTTTCAATGGCTTGTTTATTCTTTTTTTATTTACTTTGCATTTGTTTCTACTTGTTTTTATTTTTTCTCTTTCTGGAACTTGTTCATCGCATTTTTTTTGCATTTGTTTTAATTTCTTTTATTCATTTTTTGTTTGTAGTGTCTTTTCATCTTTTTATTTGTTCACATTTGCTTTAATTTGTTTTTATTTTTTATATTTTTTTCACCGACTTGTTATTCAACTCTTATCTATTTGTATTTGTTTTAATTTCTTTTAACATTTTCCCTTGTTTTCAGTGACTTGTTCATCTTTTTATCTATTTACATTTGTTTTTATACAATTTTTCTGAATTTATTTCCTGCTTTTTTTTTAGCATTTATCTCTCACACAGTCAACTATTTCACACAGTCATTATATCATTGTCTTTATTTTCTTTACTATTCTCATGATCTCATCTTTTCATTTTTCCTTAAATCTAACTATTTCACACTATCATTTAACTTCTCACTCACACATTTCCCTACGCCATTTTTTTCAGCATTGGTCAGCAGAATAACTATAAAAAAACCATCTCATAACATTCATTACTTCCATTTTCTTTACTATTCTTATCTTCACATTTTTTTTTTCATTAAATTTAACTACTTCACACTATCAACTTACTTCCCACTCACACACATTTCCTTACGTCATTTTTTAAGCATTGGTCAGCAGAATAACTCTATAAAAAAAAACCCATCTCATTCATTACTTCCATTTTTCTTTACTATTCTTATCTTCACATTTCTTCATTAAATTTAACTACTTCACACTATCAACTCACCTCCCACTCACACACATTTCCTTACGTCATTTTTTTTAAGCATTGGTCAGCAGAATATCTATAAAAAAAAACCATCTCATATTCATTACTTCCATTTTTTTCCTATTCTCCTCTTCACATTTTTTCATTAAATTTAACTACTTCACACTACCAACTCACCTCCCACTCACACACATTTCCCTACGCCATTTTTTTTCAGCATCAGTCAGCAAAATTACTCTATATATAAAAACCCATCTCACCCCATTCCTTATTTCCATTTCCTTTACTATTCTCAGCATTTTTTTTCTTAATTTTAACTACTTCACACTATCAATTTACTTCCCACTCACACACATTTCCTTACGTCATTTTTTTTCAGCATTGGTCAGCAGAATAACTATAAAAAATCCATCTCATCTCATTCATTACTTCCATTTTCTTTACTATTCTCATCTTCACATTTTTTCCTTCACACTATCAATTTACTTCCCACACACACACATTTCCTTACGTCATTTTTTTAAGCATTGGTCAGCAGAATAACTATAAAAAAAACCACCCCATCCCATCCCATTCATTACAAACTTCCATTTCAAGCATTTCTTCGTCGTGTGTACTTCGTTATTTTTAGACACGCTCGATATTTTTACGTGACTCCATTGCTTCATATCTAAATAGCACACCTGACTTGAATTTGGAACACCTGCTGCCTTGTTTATTTATTTATTTATTTATTTAGATATGTTTCCCACCACCTGCAGGGCGATAAATATTTCTGGGTACGGTTCCTTGTGTGTTTTATTTAGTATTGAGTTTCTTCTTCTTCTTTTTATTATTATTTTTTTTTAGTTATCAAGTGGCCACAGTGACTCCCAATGCACTATTTATTTATCTACAATTCATACATGGATAATGATCGATTTACCAGCTTTGATC
>CM035203.1:16980766-17019802 GCA_020233015.1 Callinectes sapidus | reverse complement strand
CTCTCTCTCTCTCTCTCTCTCTCTCTCTGTTTTTGTGTGTATAACGAGTAATAGAATGATGAGCATGGGAATGCATTTATCGACAATAAGAGATCCATCTCTTGTGTTTCATCATGGATATTAGTTGGGTTTATCCCAGTGTGTCTGTGTGCCGTCACGTGGATGGAGGTTGTGGCAACGAGTACATGATTGCATAGCTAGCTATCTTATTATTTACTGGTGATAATAACTGATCAAGTGATCAGTTCCATATCACTAAAAATACAAAAAGAAAAAGATAGATGAGTAAAAATGGTGACCGCACAGTGCACACAGTCCTTTTGGGATGTGTTAAATCATTATTATGTATCCTCTGAACAGGCAATGAGTGTTACCAGCATGAGTGTGTGAGATAGGGCATCCATCTTTACTCTCCAAATGCTTTTCCTTGTACTAATGAAGTTTCTCATCTATGAAACAAGGCGTGAGTAAAACACAAACTTCCTTGGCAATGAGCGGAGCAGGAGATCGATGATCCAAGCTTCGAGCTGCCGGCGGTGCTGAGTTCCCGCGAGGGACAAAAGATGGCACAAGTGTAGTCGTCATCGTCTGCTAGTGTGACGGTCACGCCAGCATGTGTCCTTCGCAGTGCTTCTCGCTCCCGTAGTGCACCACATCAATAGTTCGGCAGTGTCAAGATTAGCGTGCAGGTGCGGCTAGGAGGGCCCGGCCCAGGTGCTTCGTTTTCTCGGGACCCAACAATGAGCGACCATGACGTCGACGACATTGCCTTCCTTACAGGTATACACACCACCTCCTTAATGATCCGGCCACTCCGTAATGCGCAGATTATCTTCCTCATGAGTAGATTCACTCCACACAGATGATAGCGGTGCCTCACGTATGAGATGAAAGCTTTTGTTTTATAGGTACAGGTTAACCAGACATTTAGGTTTTACTTTTTACAATGTTCTTTCCTGACCGCGACAGCTGAAGATTTGGTAAATATTAAGACAAGACTCACCCGCTGGTGTGCCAGAGGGACTTGTCAGTCTATAGACTCCTGTCATGTGCCTGTCAACTGCTCTGATGTCGACATGGATTAGTTAAACTATAGCAATTCAGCAGATGGTTATCAACACGTAGTTGGTTTAATAAATTCTAGTTCATTACCGTCGTAGTGTGACGCTGCTAATACTGGTGTGGGCAGCGGTGCCTGGATTCCTATTAGTGAAGAAAGAAAAAATGTTTAGTCAAAATATTGAGGTCTACTTATTGTCAATAAAATACAAGTATCATTCCGTATCTTAGCCAGCCACGGCAGCCATCACGTTTAAGAGCCATGGCAATACACACAACACATTCGTGATGGCTGGTGTCATGTGCATACGTACTAACCTCGAGGTTTACTGTATTACAGTTACCCATGATATAAATTTACAGTTCAGTTAGAATCTATGACATGGTGTAAATTGCAAAATCACATTGCTTAGGACCATGCTAATAACCTGGGATAAATTACAGATATTGAACAGTCACACAATCGTTTATACATATTTGATGCCATAAAACTTACTCCCTTTCCTGAATCATTCAGGATTCCTAATTCACATTGGCTCATTGATATCTAAAGTCTTTTAATTGCAGCAAAATCTATCAGGTACATAAGGTGTCATTCCCTGAACATGACCAAACCACTTATACCTTTTTCCCTCATCTCAGAATTCTCTTAGTTACCACCAATTCTTTATTTGGGTTATGTTTCCAAACATCTGTTATATTCAGTGATTCACCCCTCATCCATTTACTCACCCTCATCTCTACATGTCATTGTCTGATCGCTGACTATCAATTTACCATATAATTCTCTCATTTGCCACTTATATTCCTTATTTTTTCCACAGAGAATTATCAGTTTTGGAGAATTGTTCTCACTACTGGTCGGGATGTTAATCTGATACTATTTACTTTCCTTAAATAATAAATGGCAAAAGGAATAATTTATTACTTCAAACTAGAAAAGTAAAATATGAAGGTTTTTTCTTTTGTGTTTTGTATGGAAAGCAGAATTCACAGGGGAGGCATATGGGTTCCAGTCATTTAACTTCTTCATTCCTTGTAACTGCCCAAGATGAGCAAGAAGAATGTTAACATTATATTTACTATATCTATATGATACAGGATCCGTGAATACTGGCAAACATGTTATCTAATACTGCTGATTTCATTTGTATTATGTGCATCATAGAAAGGATTTTCCTTTTGATTTGAAGGATGTCCACAGTTCTTGTTCAGATAGCAGCTGCCTTCCCCCACATGCAGACTACCACTGCCCCCTCCACAGCTAGAGCACTCACTCTTCTCACAGATATGTTGCACCTCCCACTAACTGATTGGCTGCCTTCCACACAAGCTCACAAGTAGATTGCCTCCCCTAAAGCCAGAGTCTTCTTTCCCACTGGTAGGTCACCTCCCTTGTGAATAGGTGCTGCTGCCTCCCACAGGCAGACTATCTTGCCACCAGTAGAACACCTTCTCATGGACAGGCTGCTGTTTCCTGTATGAATATGCAGCCTCCGTCAAGGGCTGAAGGACCAGACACAGGTGTTACTGTACACCTGTTGTCTGATGGGCTGCTACAGGTGTGTGTGGCTTCCACAGTCTTGTGTTTGCATGTTGGCTGATTCCAATCATCTGCAGGAGTGCCTTTCCTTTACATTTTTTTTCTTTATTTTCCTTTCCTATGTTTTGTCCAGGAATTCTCTCAAAGGGGGTGTATTTGTATTGTGATCTGAACATACTTTTATTCAACTTCTAACTAGACAAATATAGAGCTGTCAACCAGCTCATTCTGTCTTACATTCTTTGCCCCCATTCTGTTTTAGTTCTCTAATGACACAAATTCTTCCACCCAAGAAAATCTTGTCATAACCATTGAAATTAATTATATTTGCTCTAGAGGAAGCTTTATCTCCTTTAAATTTCTTGTATTGAGTGTGGAATTTTTAAAGCTTTGTATGAGAGTCTTCTTCCCAGGTGTTGGGTACTGAGAGCAGTGTTACCAAGTGATAGGGGGAGAGCTGTGCATGTGCTGGATGAAGTTTGCATTGGTTTTACATTTCAGATTTGATCAAAAGTTCTTTACAGGGTAATTGAAAAATAAGAGATGAGAGTTTAAGATAAATAACATTATAACTTTTCATTACAAAGAGAGAGAGAGAGAGAGAGAGAGAGAGAGAGAGAGAGAGAGAGAGAGAGAGAGAGAGAGAGTATAAATGAATAGAAATAGCAGTATGTATAGTACAAGTAGTAGGTGTCAAAGGGCTTATAATAGGTGTCATAGTAGCAAAAATCATGTTCAGCTATTTTGTCAAATTCATTATTTAGCATAAAGAACTATTTATGTGGAAATTATTTTAATGGCAGATTCATTGAAGCTGTGTCTTGAGGTTGTACTTCTTGTAGGAAAGGGGATAGCAAAATTTATCTTTGGATCACATGCACATACAAAGCTTATCTATTATTTCTATTGTGAAGATGTGGCAAACACACACTCACACAAACACTGTAGGTTATATCTCAACCAATGTGGCCAGATTAGCCCATCATTGCCTTGCCAGAGGATCAGCGGATGGTACCTGATTACTGTCAGCATACTTGAGAATATGTTAAAATGATGATGTAAGATTTTGTGTCCTCACCCCTTACCAATTTCCACCCTTTCTTTTACTGAAAGTGACTGCTGTAGTCTCCTGATATTGAAGTAAGGGTAAGTTTACCTCACACCATCCAAATTATTCAAGTTTTACCTCTTACTATAACTGCACTAAGTTAAAATCCCTCTTAGCTGCATAATTTGGGTTGCTAAATTTCCCTGTAATCAAGGAAGCATGAAAATAGTGTTTTATTTTATCAACCAAGCAAGCAAGCATAGGCTGAGTCAACCAGTGCACACATAGTTATGTTTCCTCAAGGACTTTACTTTCAGTCTGTAGTCAGGATTTTACCTTTTGATATATATATGAAGCATTACTATCCTCTAGTCTAATTTGCAGTATAATTCTATTCTTACTACTGTCACTTTCTGTGCATAGAATATAGTTGTGTTTAGCTCAGCAGCGGACGAAATTATGAAGATTTGATGAGGCCCAGACAAATTCATGTCTCACCATTCCTTTGTATAGTTGAATGGGTTTGGTTTAGTGAAATGAATACTCTGAAAAAAAATGTTCATAGCACTTTTTTTTTTTTTATCCTGTGGCTTGGCAGCAGGAAATATACCTTGACCACACTTGACTTATTTGATGTTTACTGATGTGCAGTTGTTGATGTTGCATGAGATGCACTCGGCATTGTCATTTACCTCTTACTGCTAGTCTAGAATCCTGTGTCTGATGGAGAAGCTACTAGATTTTATAACTTGTTATTGGTTTGTAACTAATAGGATTACGTAACTGTCTTCTAAGGTGTGAGGGAAGAAAATTTAAAACCTTCATAATTAACCCTACATACTAATGGCTTATATCTTCTATCTTCTTACTTTCATAATTGAAGGCTTTAGAGCAGCAGTGAAGTAATTATCTCAGAACCATTGGAAAGAGAGGATTTGACAAAGCTCTGCATCCTGTGCAAAAACATACTACTGTACCGTATTTCTTGACTTTCCTCCATACATGCACCGAAACTCTATTTCTTTGTGTCACTGTGTGTGTCTGTGTGTCTGTGTTTGTGTGTGTGTGTGTGGGTATGTGTGTGTGTGTGTGTGTGTGCGCGTAGAAGTGCGTACGCATGCACACGCATTTCTCTGCAGAAGACTGAGAGGCATGATTTGTTAGGGACATTCAAGTCCATTTATTATATGATTAGTTTAACATGAAATGCAAAACATACAAGCATGTTTTTCGCTACATATATCTCCATTCTCTTGAACGTCCATTTTCTTTCCACTGTGTGAAGAATATTCTTTGAGAAATACAAAGTTAAAAATACTATGCGTATGTAGGAAATACACTTGTATGAAATTCATCTCAAATGAATTATGTGTTTTCACAATTATGTATTTGTGACCAATTGGTTATTATTATTAGTAGTAATGGTATGATTACATTTAACATTACTAATTTTTAGTTAACTTTAACACTATTTGAAAATACATATATTTATTTAGAATTTTTCCCTAAAGCAGACCACTTGAGGATATGTTAGAAATAGTTACATTGTGTGTATCAGCCAGACTGAAATGAGTCACTTCCTGTACCATATCAGTTCAATGTCTACCGTTCAATATTGACTTGCATCTTACTTTTCTTTGATTGCCTTAACTAAGCTCAGAGCTTACCTTTTTCAGACATTTTGTCCTCAAATTCATCGCACGCTTTTATATTTTCTTTCCACATTTTAGTGGAACACAGCTTTGTGACCATTCTGTCCTGAAGAAGATCTTTGCTATAAGAATTAGATCAATGTGACCTGCAGTGGGGCAGATTAGATGGTCAGTGATAATGTGATCCATGTAGCAAAATTACATGATTTTTCTTCAATAGATAACCTTTTCTGTTTTCTTGTACATAATTTTTTTTTATTAATTTTTTAGGTTGTTAACCCCATTGTTACAGTGATGT
The DNA here is from genome assembly GCA_020233015.1 of Callinectes sapidus. Taxonomy (NCBI): domain Eukaryota; kingdom Metazoa; phylum Arthropoda; class Malacostraca; order Decapoda; family Portunidae; genus Callinectes; species Callinectes sapidus. The sequence goes on along the minus strand of CM035203.1, from coordinate 17,014,202 downwards.
TGTTTAAGCATCACCACACTACTATTAGTGATACTAAACATCATTACAGTTATTTATGAAACTTGAATTTTCTGCCCATTTTATGTGGTCCAACAATATTCCACATGATAAGGATTGTCATGATTAACAAAGAAAAATAGAGACGACTGAAATGTGTGCAAGTGATAAACACTCACTGAATCCTGGAATACATTATATGAAAGGGAAATATTAGCCAGTGTTATTTTTATATTTGTTAATTTTATTATCACTTTAATCTCAAATCAGTACACTTCCTTGTTGAGATACACTCACCCATACACATGGAACCTGTATGTTTTCTCTAAAATTCTCTTTTATTCACCCGTATTGAACTAGTGTGCCTAAATAAACTGTGCCCCTTGAAGGAACCAGCAGCAGACTGACCTGTGTTCAGTGCAGGAGGCAGAGACCAGGTTTATGTGTGTGTATGTGTGTGTGGATATCATGTGTGTAGATGCAACTGTGAAAAATGTTTGTTTCATTTTTTAAGTTTATCTTTTTTATGAACTGCACTGTTTACAATACCTAGAATTGGCAAAGTGTCACAAACTTCTTGGTAATACTAGTTCGTATACACTCCTAGTTTTACTACAGTTCTACTTTATTCCTTGAACTTGATGTTGCACTGACAATAGCTTATATAAATCAGTCACATTTGTAGTTGTGGAAAATGGCGAGTGTCTTGTAATTTTTCATCTTCCACATGATAGTGTGGGGTAGGAAGGGAAGGGGAGGGTGTGGGTAAGTTTTCTCTGCTGCCTCTTGTTCACTTACTCTTCTGTGTGTGTGTGTGTGTGTGTGTGTGTGTGTCTTGTTCAGTGAGGTCAAGGTGTACTTCTGTGGATATTGGTGTCAAAGTTTATGCATATTTAGTATAGTATTAATTATTTGCCACAGGTTCTTCTCATTCTAATGCATATATTTTATTCATTTATTTTCACATTGCAGTGCTATTCTATTGTAATATTTTCTCCTTTTCGTGTGTGTAGAGTAGTGGAGAACTTCTGGCACCAGTTTAATGGGAAAGTGACTTCTGCTGGTGTTGATGGGGGACTTCATCAGTGAGTGATGAGTAATGATGATTTGATGTGGTTTTGTGAATGTGTTTTCTCAATGCAAGGCAAGCCAAAACTTGCAATGCTACTGAAAAGTGCTGAATATTGAGCATATTTCGTCTGCTGGTATAATTTTGGCCAATAGGTGTGGTTAGTTTTTATTCATCTATTTTTTCCCTATCAGTACTTGCATAATTCTGAGTACATTGTCAAGAAGGGTAGCTAGCCCATCACTATTGCCTAGTGACAGTGTAGAAGCTTGCTGTTTAGCAAAAATCCCTTTTGTAAGTTGTTGCTAATCTTCTTAGACACTGTCTGCTGCTCCTCATTCCTTTTTGTCTTCAGTCTTCTGTGATCTGAGTATACAATACTACCTATACTGTATAAGAGACCGGTATTTCATGAAATATGGTCTTCACTCTATTTGCAGGTTCCATAACATATGCTCATACATACTTTATCATTTTCAAAGCTCCTTGAATTAAGGAACAAATGATCTGATGGCATGACTGTCATCTTTCTTGTAGTTTATGAAAGAGTCTGCCTTCCCTGTCTTCTAGCCACTAAGTTGCTGCCTTGCAGGGTCACCCAATGAGAGCGGCTTCATGGTCAACAAACGGGCCATGTATGAGCCAGGGGCTGTCATGGTGTGCTCCCAGAAGCGAGCATGCTGTGTTGTCTCCATGGGTTTTGCCGCCATCATTGCTGTTGCACTCATTGTGGCATTCACCAAGCCAGGTAGGTCAAGATGCTGCTGTTGCATCACAATTGTACAGTACCATATCTTAGCACTAGACACATGCTGCCTTGTATTATATCCCTGATGGTTTTTGACAAAGTAAAATGATCTTGACCTCTCAGGTAATTGTTATCCATTATTACCCAGAAACTGTTGAGGTAGGAATGTCCATCATCACTTCATCTCTAACTTTCTATCAAAGTATCGTAGTGGAATGAATATCAGTTATGGCTTGAGCAACCTTGACCATTTTTAAACAGTCTGTGTGCCCAATGTCATTGGGGAGGCTTGTACACAGGTGCAACAAAAATGACATTTTTGCTGAACTTTGCTTTTACAAGTGGAAATATGTGTAACATCCTAGAAATATGGAATATCTTTAAGGTACACTTAAGTAGATTTGAGATGTGTGACAGAAGACTGGGAGTCTTATACAATACCTGTAGTATTGTCATATGGAACCCAAAGCTTCATAAGGGTTGAAAAGTTGACAAAATAAGGGGTGACAGGGTGAGGGTGGAGAATCCCTTCAGTGGTAATGACCTTGACATTGCTCACCAAACCACAGACAAGATGTGGTCCCATTCTTACTCTCAGGTAAGCATTGTGCAAACAACTGATGTCCACTTTGTATTTGACACCGGCAAGCTTTCAGCATACTAATGGAGTACTTTGAACAATTCTGTATGCGTACATATAGCTTGTGTGCTTGGTTTACAACTGAAAGGTGTTGGGTTTGCACCACTGGTCAGTTTGAGACTATATAGGTGGCTTTGTTACCATATATGCTACAGCTTCTGCTCACTTAGCGAAGGATAAATGGTGCTGTAAGCCCAGGACTTTTTGCTTGGCAATTGTGCCAACAACATTAACAATACATATGCTTAAAGCCAGACTAATGACTAACTATTCTTAATTGTTGAGGATATGTTTGTTCTGCAGTGGACTCTTACATACTGAAAAAGAAAAAAATAATCATATGGTTAGTCCTTAGAGAGAAGCTCTTTACCATAATGTGGCAGCCACTGATCTGCCAGCTTCAGTTAGAGACTGTAGTAAAATGGAAAGGTAAAATGGTGTTAATGGTTTCATCATCAAGTTGCTGAAGGATAGAAAAAATTGAGAATTATATGTAAGAAGCTTTACAATATTAAAGTACCTGTTGTATTTTAGAAAACTCCAGGTACTATTATATGGAGGAAGGTTCCCTTTTGAATTTGGGGCAGAATAGACTTCTTTTTTTGTACTAATCCACTTGAGAAACTAGTTATGCTTTCATCTTAGATATTTCTAAATGCTTCTGCTATTGTTTAAGAGAAAATATATGCTTGCTTTGGGTCATGAATATAATATTGCATGTTGATGGGGGTAATAGAACACTGTGTTGAGAGTGGTGTGAAACACTGAAAAGAAAGTTTTAAATTTAATTTGTGAAAGCAGATCTTACTGTTTATATCACCTGTAGGGGCTTCCAGGGAGACAGTATGACACCAAAGATGATGGTAAGAAAAAATTAGTGGACTTTCAAAATTTTTTGTGATCCACTTTTGATATGAGGTGTGTGTGGCAGGTTGCCCTGAGGCCACTTACATAGGGGAGCCAGTCCCCGGCTTCAGCAGCCGTCCCACCCACTCCCCACCTACCACACCTCCAACAGCTACCAATGGTGAGGAGTTCCCCTGGACAGATGTGCGACTCCCATTCCACGTGCGGCCGTTGCACTACAACATCACCTTACACCCCAACCTGACTACCAGGCATGTGGAAGGTGAGGAGTAAGAGTCTGTGCTGTCTTGTAGCTCTTCCTGTTGTGGACCATTATGAGTGGTGTATAAAGGGTTAATTATTGCTTACTAATTTCAGATGCATCAAGCTTTCCATAGTAATTCTCTCTCTCTCTCTCTCTCTCTCTCTCTCTCTCTCTCTCTCTCTCTCTCTCTCTCTCTCTCTCTCTCTCTCTCTCTCTCTCTCTCTCTCCAGGTCATGTGACAATTAAGCTCACAGCCATTGAAGAGACAACTGCCATCATCATCCATGGCCATGACCTCAACATCACTGACTACTCCTTAAACAAAAAGTATGGGAGGCCGATAGAAATCCTGAAATTTCTCGTGTATCCACCTCACCAACAGGTGGGTTGTTAATCTACTATATTTCTTGCACTTAAAATAACTTGAGGCTTTGTGAATTGTACATGTTGTATTATGGTTAATACAAATAGCTTTAAGCATGTGTAAGCACTTTAATGAATTTTTTCTATTCTGATATATTGATACCTGCAACCTTGTGAAAGTGCTTTCATGCATTTTTCTGTTCTGAATTTGATTGGTAAACTCTGGGTAAGGAAGACACTACCTTGAAGATGAAGAGCAAAATTCCCTGCCAGTCCTCTGAGAATTAGGCTCTTGAGTTATAGTTGACATTTCCAACTTCAGTACAATTTTTATTTACTCTGCTTTGTAATGAATGGTATTGCTATTTTTGTCTTTGCAGTTGTACTTGGGGCTCAATGAGATCCTGAGGCGAGGGAGTAACTACACCCTGAGATTGAAATACAAGACTACCTTGAAGGAGGGTCTGGAGGGTTTCTATCTCTCCTCATACGTAAATGCTGATGGAGAAAGAAGGTGAGCCTTCTTAATTGCTTGAGGAATATGTTTGTGTGTACACTTACCTTGTAGTATGTGTATGTATGAGAGAGAGAGAGAGAGAGAGAGAGAGAGAGAGAGAGAGAGAGAGAGAGAGAGAGAGAGAGAATTGAAAATTGTCCTCATTCTTATATTGTCATATCTTGCTTTTGTATTGTATGAACTGACAGTGAACTGAATGCTTTTAAGGTACCTTGCTACAACTCACTTTGAGCCAACATCAGCACGAGCAGCCTTCCCATGCTTTGATGAGCCTCACATGAAGGCACAGTTCTTCCTGAGTCTGGTCAGGGAACAACAGCATATTACCCTTTTTAATATGCCGCTACAGGATTCTGTGCCTCAACAGGACACAGGCCTGGTATGTCATGAATTAATTTGGTTATATAAAGATGTCTTTCCATGAAGTTTAGAATGATTGGATATTTTGTCTGTTCTGCTGCAAGCTCTTAACATTATGGTCCTTTCATATTAGAATGGTAAGGATAAAGATATCTGTCTTGCTGAAGCACTGAAACAACCAGGTCCATTTATGTATTGACTGCTTTTCATTCCAGTGTAATTAGATTAATATTATGAATTACATGAATGGAATGGATTCAATAATCAGACCACTGAATCATTATGAAGTATATATATATAAAAAAGATTAGATAGATTTCTAGTTGAAAATTACATATCACTAGAAAGTAGGTAGATTGTTTCATATATGGACCGCTACATGTTGGTGTGATGGATTCTTTCAGCTTCCTTTATTCTCTTATGTTCTCAGGTGGTGGACACTTTTGAGGAGAGCAAGATCATGAGCACTTACTTAGTGGCCTTTGTGGTTTGTGACTACAAGTATGTGAGTAACATGACACGCCACAAAATCTTATTATCAGTCTTTGCACCTCCCACCATGATAGACCAAGCAGGCTATGCCCTCCAAGTGGCCTCCCACATCTTTGACTTCTATCAGGACTTCTTTGGCATCAAGTACCCACTCCCCAAGCAAGGTATGGCAAGATCTATTCACTTGTTATGTCTTGGCTTCTCATCTTGACTGTGTGCTAATGAGGGAAGATCATATCCTATTTCTTAGTAATGTAGTATGAACAGTATTTACAGATCATAGAAGTTATGCTACAAGTGTCATCTGTCTATATGCTCATGTTTTTTATAGTATTTTATATATAATTACCACAAATGACAATTTTTTGTTTGTTTTGTTTGTTGTTCCAATGACTGTCATATAAAGAGTTCATTAAAGATATGGTGCCAAGTAATGATAATAAGTAATGAATTAGCCATTATAGCTTGCCATTGCTTTAAAACACCTTCCTTTATTGAAGTGTTTCTCCCAACCCTTGATTTCTCTACACACATGTAAGAAGAGTATTACTTTCCCTAGATCTGATAGCCATCCCAGATTTTGGGGCAGGGGCCATGGAGAACTGGGGTCTCATCACTTACCGAGAGACAGCACTCATGTTTGATGCCAACCACACATCCTCTTGGGCACAGCAGGGAGTGGCAGTGGTCATTGCCCATGAACTGGCTCACCAGTGGTTTGGCAACCTTGTCACCATGTCCTGGTAAGATATGTTGGGTGTATGGAAGAATTTTATTAGTTGTTTTTATGTTATCAACCCATTATTTTTTATATGCTACCATACATTTGAGGACCAGTGCAACTGGGAGTAATGAGAGAAGTGTAAAAGATAAAAAGGTGATTGTTTAAGTAGTGTTAAAGGAATGTTAGGAAGAGTGAGTAAAAAAATTTGATCATGATTTGAATGTGGAGATTCATCAATCAAGGGATAAATGATTGAAAATAGTTAACTCTTGCATTAGAGAGGTGGAGAGAGTAGAGATGAGAGGCAGAAGAAAGTCTTATTCAATGAGGCCTCAAGAAGGGGGGAGGCATGCAGTTAGCAAGATCATATGAGCAATTAGCATGAAAATAGTGATAGAAGATATTGAGAGATGCAATACTGTGGCTGTGAGAAAGAGATTGAAGACAGTTAGTCAGAGGAGAGGAGTTGATAAGATGAAAAGCTTTTGATTCACCCTATCTGATAAAACTATTTGAGTGGAATTCTTCCATACATGCAAAGAATACTCCATACATGGGTGGATATGGCTCTTGTACAGAGGTAGCATAGGAGGGTGAGAAAAATTGGCTGAGATGCCTCAGAACATAGATAAATGTTGATGGTGAATAGAGAATCCTCATAGATTGCTTGTTAGTGGTGAATGTATAGAAAAGATAGTTTTGATGTAGATGTGGAATTTTTGTGCAAGATTTCAGCTTTCTATCAATTATTTTTTTTATTTTCCTTTCCTTCTTGTTTTTCATAATGTCAATAAACTGCTCTTGTCTCATAGAAATACTTTAGGGTTATTTCTCAATCTATTGAGTCACAAATAGATCATAAACTTTCTTATTATTTTTTTCTCTCACACAGGTGGAGTGATTTGTGGTTGAATGAAGGTTTTGCAAGTTTCATGGAGAACATTGGCACCAAGGCAGCTGAACCTGGCTGGGCCATGGAGGAGCAGTTCCTGGTGGATAAGATGCAGCCTGCCCTGGCCCTGGATGCCTTGTTGGCCTCTCATCCCATCTCCACCCCTGTCAAGGATCCTGCTCAGATTGAGTCCATCTTTGACACAATCTCATACAAAAAGGTAAAAGGGAAATTATTTTATAGGAGTTTTGGTTTTAGAACTGTCTGTTTGTCAGCTCTTACCTCTGCTTGAAGGTGAGGCTATCAGTACTTTCTTTAACCAGCTGGCTAACTGCACACAGTTTTAAGGGAGACTTGTTAACTTTTGGAGGGGAAATGCATGTTTTTGTTTTCATGTGATGACTTGATCTAAATAATTTCGGAAGCATCCAGTCATTGTACCTACCCATTACACCTTTCTTGTAGAAACTGAAACATGATGACCATCTTTCATGGCTCAAGAGGAATTTGTTCTTTTTGTGCCATTTTTAATACTAGCTGTCTCATCTTCCTAGGGTGCCTCCATCATTAGCATGCTGGAGTCTTTCATTGGGCACAAGATGCTTGCTAAAGGTCTGCAGCTCTACCTCAGGGAGAATGAATTCGGAAATGCAGCCACTGATGACCTCTGGGCAGCTCTGACCAAGGTTACTAAGAAGGATAACAATGAACTAGATATAAAGGTATGTTGTTTGGAGTTACTTTATTTTGATCTTGGAAAAAAAATGTGTACTGTTTCCAGTACCATTAAGTTTCCAAACATTTTTGCATTTAGTGATGCTATTATCCAAAATTATTTGCTTAGTTGTACGATTGTTAGAAATTACTTGGCCATATCTGAAATGATTTCAAGTTGCAGAAGAAATGTTAGAAAACATAGGAGGCAGTTTTATATTGTTGTACTTGAATGTTGTCATTTGTGTTGCACAAATTATAAAAGTTAAAGTCAGCGATAAACTATTTGTGAAGAGTATTTATTTGATTACCGAGAAACAAACAATGTAACCCATGTATCAGGAAGTCAGTCATGTAGATTACTTTATGTAATTTCTGTGTTCTTGTGGTCCCCAGGGCATCATGGACACCTGGACACTGCAGGCTGGCTTCCCCTTGGTATCAGTCACTTTTCAAGATGGCCGTGTCTCGGCCAACCAGGCACGCTTTGTGGTTTGTGAGGAGAATGTTACAGATCCAAATGAGCCTCTGAACACCACCATTGGTTACCGGTGGCACGTGCCGCTCACTTACATTACTAGTGAGCAGCCACACGAGCAGGCCATGCACTGGATGAATCTCTCTGATGGTAAGGGCCCCTTATGCTTGATTTTGCTCCTTATTACATTGAAATACTGGTGATTATGTTTAGGATGTTTTTTTAATAAGATTTTGCTGATGCCAACAATGAAGAAGCCTTGGACTTGATTGATGCAAAAGATTATGAAATGAATACTGTATTACAGATGATCATTACATATTTTAGTATCATAATTAGTAACGACTTATTCTATCAACCACTGGTGGAGGTAATCACAGTACAGTTGACAGTCAATGAAACTAACTTTGATATTTTCTCTGCTTTTTCAAAGTCTTTTAAAAGTAAAAAAAGTCAAAATGTGCAGTGAATATCTTGTAACCTATTCTTTCATTGTTGATAAAATGTGTGTGAACAAAGTGGAGATATTGTTGAAAATAATTAGCAGGTTGCCAAAGGGATCACATCATTAGAGACCAGCACCAATCCAATAGTTTCCTTGAACTTTTCAGTGGAGTTTGAGGTTGGGCAGGATGTCAAGTGGATCAAGTTCAATGTTGGGCAGCGAGGGTTCTTTAGGGTGAGCTATGATGCTTCAGGGTGGGCAGGACTTATCAGTCTCCTGCGCAACAACCACACAGCCCTCTCCTCGGCTGACCGTGCTAACCTGGTGGACGACATCTTCACTCTCGTCAAGTAAGTTGGTGGAAGGCGAAGTTGAGATCATGGGGTTGTGGACATATAGTAAATGGTTCAGGGCTTGATTGTTGATTAAGCATCTTACTGGGTAGTATAGAGGCCAAGTATACTGAGGCCATAGGAAAGGATTAGGGACACCAGCTGATAGATACAGCTTTAGGTAGATGTATTACAGTGAAATTATGGGAGAAACACTTGTGAACTGCCAGAGTTGTATTAGATTCACCTTTAGTGTCACCTTTATTATGTTAGCAAGACCAGCAGATGAACTTCTGAACACACCACATCTGAGAGAAAAGGCAAGTTCAGAATGGATGTTTATTAAAGCACAGTTTGACAGCAGATGTGATGCAAATTAGTGAAACAGTAGAGTATGTTGCACATGAAAGAAAGCCTGTAAAAAGTGTACAGTCAATTGCAGGCTATCCTATGCTTCAGCAAGACTCATAGAGGTTGTCTCCATCAGCACTATAGCACTTTTAAGGCAGTGAACTTGCTGCACTTGCTGCATCACCTGTGCAGTCTCACTTTGTGTTTCCACTAAAAAGCTGAATGGCTGACAAGAGTTTTGATTAGTACTTAGATAGACTACTGATATTTTTTTCTTCAACAGATGCTTAGCAAATGGCATTGCAATAGTGTGGTCATGAGCCTAGTGTACATGAACTGTGTCACATGTCAGGTGTACAGGAATATTCTTGGATCCAATGAACTTATTTCAGTTTTCTAAGTCACTATGTTTTGTGGTCTATCAAAATAATGGAAAGCTTTTCTTTTGCATTCTTTTCCATTTTTTTTTTACTTCAACATATTAATTGTCTATTTTACCTTTCCAGTAAGTTTTTGTGGGTTTGAAGGTCTAATTCTATTTTGTTTGCAGAATATGCCATGTTTCTTTCTTGCTTCCCTAGACAGACTGTATCAAAACTTGGAAAAGAAACTTCTCTGACATCCTTGGAAATTATGAAATTTAAATTACTACAATGTCCTTTACTGTGCGTGTGTGTGTGTGTGTGTGTGTGTTTGTGTGTGTGCGTGCGTCCGTGTGTGTGTGTGTGTGTGTGTGTGTGTGTGCGTGCGTGCGTGCGTGCGTGGGTGGGTGCGTACGTGTGTGCGTGTTTGTGTTTGTGAACATGAGTTAAGATTTATGCATGCAGGTGTATTGATAATATCAATAAGAGAAATTCTAAATTTTACCTCTGAAGACACTGTGTACTGTTATTTTCTCCCTGCTGGTGTTCCCTGAGTCCCAAGCCTGTCCTACTGTCCTAGCCTTTCCCCAGCGGCCCCTCCCTGCCCAGCCTGACTGTGCTGAGTTCTAACTCCCGGTGTTCTCATCCTTATAGGGGTCGCCTTTATGACAGTCCCACCCTGGTGCAGTAAGATTTTTATCCCTTTTATATCTTGTTTCACTTTATGATATTTCCAGCATACATATTCAGTCATCCCAAAGAGCTGATCGAGTATTCACAGCAAGATGTTTTGCTCATGTACTCAAGGCATTTTTAATCTCTCGCATGAAAAGCTTTTCCAGCAAGTGTTGGATTGACATGCAATTGACTGATATGATTACTCCTTTTGCATAATTTTTTTGTCAGTTTTTGGTTTTATGGAAATATCTGTCTATGCCAAATGAATTTTTTAAATGATTCCACACTTAAAGGTCTTTTTACCTCACTGCCTTTTTGGTTACTATTGGCTCATCCTGTGCTGCAGTGCATCAGTCTTCATTGCGGTTATCTCAGGATGCAACAAGAACGGTTTTTGGCACAGGTCAAATCTTATAGCAGTGTTTTCTCAGGTTCCAAATTTTCCTGTGTGCATCATAAACTTTCTTTAGTTTACATTTACAATCCATTGTATCGTAACGTTACAATGATACTTGTCATTGACATTAACTCTGGCCTAAGATATATGTGTACTACCATCTAAAGACATTCCAACATGGTAATACTGTTATTGATGCAGTAGCTATCTCATTGGTTTACATATTCCTGTCTTCTATTTAATGAATATACAAGATTTTCTTTGAAAATATCATATTCTTTGTATATTAACATACATATACATAACCCTTTTTTACAAATACAGTAAAAGTTTTTTTGTAAAAATAAAAAAAATTTATGTATCTCAAAAGAAAAATGACACATTTGGATCAATCAACGAGTGATTGGATTTATGTATAGGTTGTTGTCTACACATGCATGCACATACACGCACACACACACACACACACACACACACACACACACACACACACACACACACACACACACACACACACACACACACACACACACTAGTTGTTGTTTGTTCAGTGCATACATACCACAGGCAGATACATTTGTTTGTTGATTAACTGTAAAAAAGATCATAGCTAATTGGGATGACTAATTTATTGGAAGATGAGGCATAGACTATCAAAAGTTTTATCACTAAGTATTGCTGATCATTACAGGCTTATTTATTTATTGGAATTGGTGTCATGCAAGGCAATAGACATCTGCGAAAATGATAACTGTTCTCAGTGAGGTCTGAAACATTGGATCAAGAGTGCTGTGAACATATCATTAACCAAACTGTGACCTCACTGAATGTTTCCTTTTGCATCTCATGACACAAAGTGGCAGTCATTTTAAGTTAACATGGTGACTCTTGCACTATTAGTGATGTTGTGTAATGTTCAGGGAGAATAAGTATGAGAATCTCAAAGATCAGCAAGAAGTACTATCCCTAAAGAATTTTGATATAATTGGAGGAAATTTAGATGAATGAGCTCACACTGGACGTCTACGGCTCCTAACAAACTTTTTACTTCACCCATTGATTTTTCATTATTTTTGGAACATGATGAGATACAGGAGTGCAATCAATGTGTAAATCACATAGATAAGAGAGACAATAAGCAAGAAAGCCATTAAATTAAATCCCATCCTGGCAATCCTTATTTCTCTCAAGAAAAAAAAGATTATGTACCTGTCTGGTAAAAACTTGTCAAAGAAAAGATCATATAAGGACAGCATTATTGGGTGAAGATCCTCATATTCTGGCTGACCATTTATTGCTGCCATGATGCTAACAATTATATTGTGGTATTGTTTCCTGAATTTTATTCTCAGCAGTGTCTCCTTAAAGTCAAGGAAAAGTGCTTTGCTTTAATGATGCATGTTATTTTCTGTTCATTATGTGAGCAGAAATTAAAGAAGGCCTCCCAAGATGTATTCTTGTTACTTTTCTTTTCTAGGGAACAAAAATGTTACGGTGAAAGCAGATATGCAGTGTACCAATAATTTGAATTTTTCAATTATTTATTATTCTTCGTTACTCAAACTAAAGATTTCCTTTGGGTTTTTACAAGTGAGAAGTTTAATGAGATTTCTTTTATTAAAGATGGTAATTGAAAATTGTTACATACTTAAATATGAAATAGTTCATGAAGATTTAATCAAATAGTTTTCTTTTAAATTGTTTTGTAATGTCTTCAAATTGCATTTTGTACTTAACTATAACTAGTGTACAAAACAGTGTGTCTAGTTGGCAGACCTCATATTTGTTTTAATACTTTTGCTGTTATATTCATTAGCTTTTCTGTTTTTTTCTTTTGGTAATTGATTATGCTTGTTTGAAATAAAAATGCCATTAGCAGATGTAAGATATGGCATGGTATATTTGTTTTTAGTTTAAAAGTTAAAGACTAAAATTTTAATTAACAATATTTGATATTACAAGTTTGTGTACTTGGATAGTACACTGTACATAAATGTAAGCTTCTGCCTGCTCACCTGGCCAAGGTGATGTCAAGTTTGTCAGGGATTGCTGCTTTTTCCTTAGAAGGATATTGCTTGAACTTAATATAAGTACAGTATATGAAGCTTGTGTTGTTACTAGAGTTAGTGTTTCCCAAGATTCTAAGTAGACATGAAAAATAGGTTAATGGACTGATGATTGATGGTGTTTTGAAAATTTGTTTTGTAAATATCTATAGTATTTTTATCTTCCACCAGTAGCAGCAAACAGAATATTGCCCGAGAAAGATACACAGATCCATCAGGGCTCCACTACAGTTCAGTGAAAATAATCCACAATGATATTACCTACTGTCAGACTGCTTGCTTGGCTTCTTCCAGATCCATCATATTTATATGTATTAATCCCCAGATATATAAGCCCTTCAATCTCTTTTTCCCAGTCCATTCTGCACAGCCACTCAAAGCTGGTGAGAAAGTGTTATACTTCATTATCCCAAGTGATATATTATAAGTCTGTGCTTCTGGTCTTCACATGTTTACCAGGATTAGCATTCATGAGAAAGGCCCTTGTTGAGCTGTTTTGATGTCACAGTTTCAGCAATCTGCTATTTTTGTTTGCAGAAGGCAACCTTCATAGTGAAAATCTTCATTTATTTTTGATGCATTGAACTTTGTACATTTTGAAGATTTGCATATTTTAAAAGTAGTATCTGAATTAATGGAATTTCTCAACAGAATAACTTTTGTGTACAATGCATTCCAAAACTGCTTGTCATGAATGCTAATTTTACTTCTCCCACCCTTATGTATTGGGTGTGCACGGGTGACCTCCTTCCTGTGACTCTAGTCTTCCCACAGTGAGTGCTTCCCTCATTGTGCCACACTCACTTTAGATGCACTCCTAATGAGTTAAAGTCAGGCATGGTAACATGTAAGGGAATAATCTTGTTGGTATTCATTACCAATAACAGTTCAGTTATGAAACGAGGTGTCAACATAAACAGATCCACTTGGGAGCGACAAACAGTCTTAAGTGTTGTGGTGGAGCCTCCCCCTCGGTGTGGTAGTGTGGCCTGAAATGTGTGGTTGCTAGCTTTTAGTCTGTCATCACTTCATATTCCTAAGTCTGCACTGCTTTGGTATCTCCTCACATCTGTAGTCATTTAGCCTGCAGAGTGGATGATCACTGCTCCTACAGTTACTCATTTTGGGACAGGGCAGAAGGCTAGGGTTATTAGATTCGGAGTGTGTAGATTTTTAAATTTGATTGTCATTTTGATGGATGTGGCCCATTCCCTTGAGATCAGTAAACCAAGAGTGGGTCTGGACATTTGTAAAGTATATTATTAAGTAGATGAAAATGTTTGGTAATTTTTCATAGTATTAATTAGAATGGGAGAGTAGTGGGTGAGCAAATACTGTATGATTAGCAAGCTGGGCACATGTATTTTTGACTCCTTATCTGATGAAGCAGTTTTCATATCTAATTCTAACAAAAATGACATCTGTTATCCTTTCTTTTCATGGCAGGTGTAATTAGCTAATGCTTCCTCTGCCATGTACCATAGACCTCCCTTCATCCTCTCCCTCTCCACACCCTCCCTTCCCATCCCTCTGCACCATCCCCATACTTCCCATACCTCCACTCTCACCCTCTAGCCAATAACAGCTTCCATAGAAAAAAGGACAACATGATTTTTGTTAGAAATGTAAGTACAAAAACTGCTTTATCAAGTATGAAGCTGACATACTTACATGTGTACACATCTGTCAGCTTGTTTGTCTGTTTGTTGTCTGACTCGTGTGTATGTGTATGTGTGTGAGAGAGAGAGAGAGAGAGAGAGAGAGAGAGAGAGAGAGAGGATTTAAAAATGTAGCAAGGAGGGGATGGGTAGGCACACATGGAATTTGGAGGTGAGACTTAATTGGCATGTCATGACTTCTGGCATAAGATATTTAATTATTGATTAAAATCCTACAAGTTAACATGTCACTCGAGGTAAAAGTAGTAAGAAGGTTACCTTATCAAGTAGGGTACATAGGTCTGTACATATATATGTATTGAGATACAATGGTGGATTTATTATGTACCTGCATGTGTGTATTGCTGAGTGGTTGTGGAATACATGATCATCCAGCCTGCCTGCATGGGGCCTGGACACACTGTCCTCTAACAGTAAGCCATTGCTCTTATCTTCATACTTTCATGCATAAATTAAAAATCCTTGAAACTTTGTACTACATAAATATTAGCCATAAGTGTATGTAAAGGTATTGTGATTAATGTAAATAATGCATAAATTGTCAATGATATGCATGATACTAATGTTGCCTTGTGGTAAATTTTGATCTCATTTAGCTCTTGATTACATCTTAAGATAGAATAAGGAAGCATTTACCTTATATTACTCAAGAAGTATATGTTATTTCCTTTCTGCAGGACCAAGTTTAGCATTTTGGTATAGAATTGTTATTTGCTGTGATCAAAGTATAGTAGTACTTTGATATTTTTTGTAACATTTAATTTTCATTGGATGAGGATACTCTCATATTTTTCATGGGCAGTCACCAGAGCTGGACACTGCAACCAGAAATTTTCCTACCCTGCTGTGTAGACTAGAGATTGGGCTGTGGGATGTAGCATAGTTGTTTCTCACTTCAATTAATTTGCTTAGTATCGTAGTTGTGGTGCTTAGTTGTAGCTTAGTTAATATTTCCAGATTTCAACTTGGAAAGATTACAGAAAGTGAAGGCGTGGCAGAGTTATTGATGTTGAGTCACCCTGGCTTGAGTGACAGGCTTTTGGGTTGACAGCATCACCCTTAGTGACTTGGCCTGGTGCTGCCTGATTGGTTGAGCTGTGTGGGAGTTTAGGGGCAGGAAGTGATCATTGAAGTGCCCAGCTCTGGTTCCAAAAAATCCATTTCAGTGTTTGTTTTAGACATGAGTTAATTGTATGATGAGTGGAAAAGATTGAGATTTGATGTAAGTTTATTAATGGATTAGAATGATAGGTATGTATGTAGTTCACAATGTATGCAGTATTAGTAGGGACAGCTTCGTGTGGTGGTAGTGATAGAAACAGACATGAATGGTAGTGTTAGTAATGACAACTACAAGTGATGGTAGTATGGCAGTTATGATGGTACAATATTAGCTTTATGTGGTGATCGTGGTTGGGGTATTTTATGATTTTGTGTGATTATGTAGTAACTGGGAACTTTGTGATGGATGTGGTTGGTGGTGGTTATGACAAGTTGAATGTAATGGTTATGACGTTTTTTGTTTTGTTTTTGTTTCGTCTAGTAATTCCATAGTTATTGTGAGAGGTGGTGGTGGTTGTGGTAGTGATGGTGGGGGTGGTTGTGGTAGTGGTAGTGATGATGGTAATGGTGGTGGTTGTGGTGGTGGTGTCGGTGGTGGTGATGGTTGGCATATGTGTGGAAAGTATGAAATGAAGGGTATTGGTAGTGTGTTAGGTGGTTTAATTGTTTGTCTGTGGTCCTTGCTTCTCCAGCTCTCATCATCCTTGTTGCAGTGCTTCTTGTTTGTCTGATTGCAAAACACTTAGAAAATTTAATAATTGCAGGTATTATTTATTTCCAGATAGAAGCTTTGATATTTAACATATAGAAAATGTGAAGTACTATATTCAGGTTAATTTTGTTCAACACTTGCCTATAGTTGTGTATTATTGAATTACTATTTCCCATAATGATTGTTGTGAAGTTTCAATGTCAGCATACATGGTAAGGATAAGTTGCATCAGGTAAACTTAAAACCCTATTCTGTAATTGTAGTTTTAAATTTTTTAGCATTATTTTCTATTTAATTTATCATTTTTTAAATTAGTATAATTGTATTCATGAATCCATTACACTTATATTTCTCTTTCTTGTCCATGAGCTGATACAGAGGAATTGTGAACTGATAGACTCATAATATTCACACATTAACATAGAATTTCCTGGTGTTTAGTATTGTGATTCTTAAATGAATTGGTTTCTTTCCAGACTTTCTAGCAGGTAGGTATGTAAGATAATGATACAACTGATCTAGTCCCACTACTGAATCTTGTTCTCCTTCCCTAGGGCTGGAACCATAAATGGCTCCCTAGCCCTTGAATTGAGCCTCTACCTGAAGAATGAGACAAGGTATATCCCTTGGCACACTGCCCTGGAGCACCTCTTCCAGTGGGTGCGGCTCCTCTTCAACTACCCAGCACACACACAGATGTTACAGTATATTCACACCCTCATCCTCCCTCACTACAAGAGAATAGGTTGGAATGACACTGGCACACATCTCGAAAGGTACTGTGTATCATCTGTACTATACTTATGGGTGGTTATGGGCTGCAGAACTGTTCATCTCTGTCCATTTTGAAAATTTTCTGATTAGTGATGGATATTCATAGCCGTATCATCACATTTCTTTGTAAAGGTGGCTGTGATTCTGTGGACAAGTGAAAGCTGGCACTTTATTGTGACTAGATGAGTCTTTTTATGGGGACTCGGAGCTGCTTGTGGTTCTTGGGGATGTGTGAGTCCTAATAATGTTCTCAACATAAATCTTTTGTTTGTGAAGGAGAAATCTGTCATCTTCCTCATGGTTGGCTTGCATGTATTGTTAGCCTTCCATGAAGTGAGGAGACAGTTGGTGTGAAGAGCAGTCACTGAGCTCCAGTTGTTGCTAAATTAATCCCAGTATAAACAGTGTCATCTAAATTTGCTGTGATCATAGTAGAAATGTCTTTGCCTTGTTTGCCTCGTTTCTTCAGAATAGGAGTAAAATATAAATGAAATATGGATAAATCAATAAAAAAACATAATGGCTATATATTGTAGTCTGTCAGCCTGAACCTGTACAAAAAGTGATGCCAAATCTGATCCCAACAGGCTGCTGCGGTCAAAGATCCTGTCAGCAGCTGTCGAATGTGGAGATACTCATGCCATTCGGGAAGCAAAGCGCATGTTTCATGATTGGCGTCTCAATGGCACTTTCATTCCTCCAAACCTACGGGCAGTAGTGTACGAGACTGGAGTGAGGTGAGAATGAACTACGTGTGATCTTGTTTTGAGCCATTTATGTCTTTGCTGTTGTGATGAATATGATTAAGTGATTATTTTGAATGTTATAATGATGACCAGTATTAAAAAGTTACCAAAAAGAAAAATGAAATTATTCAGAAGTAGCATTTAGTTTAGGGATTGATTTTGAAGTTATTAAAATGGAAAATTAATCAATTGGAGAAGATTTTGATTGGTCTGAAATGTTAAATGTTGCAATAATAAGTGTAAGGGGAGAAGTTTCAGTCAGTAGTAATGGAATTATTAGATTATTGGATTATTAGATTGTAGAGGAGGAACTTTGTTTAACAGGTATGGCACGGAAGAGGATTGGCGTCACTGCTGGAAGGTATACAACAGCTCCACTATTCCCAGTGAAAAGAAATTGATGCTGAAAGCCATGGCACAGACCCAGGACCCTTGGCTCATGCAGCAGTAAGCTTATTGGACATTGAACTGTAATGCACTTACCATCCTTGATCAATTACCTTTGGATTTAGAATATGTATAATCATATTACGAAGTGTTGGAGTTGATGGTTGCTTTCCTAACAACAACCTTTTGTATTCAGGTTCCTTGAATACACATTGGACTCCACCAAAATTCGGCAACAGGATGTGTTGACAGTGCTGAAGGAGGTGAGTAAGAACCCCAGTGGTCGACTTCCAGCGTGGCGCATGGTGAGGCAGCACTGGCCGCAGATCTCACAGCAGTTTGGCCAAGGTTCCTTCACCATTGGGTCCATCATCAAGGCCGTCACTTGTACCTTCACTTCAGCCTTTGATCTTGGGGAGGTTAGTGGTACTGTATTCTAAAGAACTGGTAGCTTTTTTGGTCAGGAGTGTTAATAGTAATGTCCCTTAGAGCTATTTCTATTTGCTCCTTAAAGACTGGCATCTCAGTTGGCTTTTTATATATACTGGATTGTTACTCTTTTACATGAAAAAAGTAAGCTAGTCCTTTGTATGGTTTTGTGTGTATGTGCATTCCCCACCACCACCAACCATTACCCTCTCAGTCAGTCAAGACAGTAGATGCCTCACTTGTCAGCAGAAAAATCCCAGAGGTAATGAGCACTTAGTGGGGTTTAAACTTATGCCAGCCACAACAGACAATCCAGACACACACTGGGTGTGTGTGTGTGTGTGTGTGTGTATTTGTGTGCATCCATGTTTAAAGTTCACTAACTTCCTTAGGTAACATATAGGCTCAGGAATAATGGTATGGTGTTCTTACAGGTGGAGAGCTTTTTCAAGGATGTGAGTGTAGGATCTGGGGAGCGAGCGCTAGCCCAGACACTGGAGACCATCCGCCTCAACATCCAGTGGCACGAACACAACCTGGATGACGTGTCGCACTGGCTCGACCAGCGTGTCACTCAAGACAAAACACAGGCTGAGGTTGAGCCACAATAACTTCCTAACTCTTATTCTCTATGTCTCATTCATTAACTGGTCACTCTTGCCCATAAGGGTCATGTTACCCTTCAGTTGAGGTTGGTGACTGGTGTGGAAAGTGGTAGGTCTGAAAGAATCAGCAAACTGAGTGAAGGAAAAGTAACATATCCATTAATTTCAGTTGTGTTTCCTGGGGTGTCAGGAGTGCTCTGTGTCTTATGGCTGGCATCAGTCAAAGAGGTTCATGTTACAAATGATAATTACTTAGTGTATTCAAGAATTTTCAGGTACTAATTTAAATTTTTTTATACACATTTTACATTACAGAACCCTATCCATTGCTACTTTTATGAACAAGGATGACAAACAAGGTAGATATGCTTTGAAATTTATCTTTAAAATAGTGTAGATGTGTAGTCGGTAGAAGAGAAATACTAATGAATGAGATTTGAAGGGTGTGGAGTTGAGACTTCATTTGATGTAATCACTTTCTTGGCTTCTGTGTGATCTTCTCAGTGCAGCACTTGGGTGTGATTCAGGGAGTGTGACAAGTTGTAGGGATACTAGAGGAATGAGATCAGTGAAGTGGGTGTTTGCCTATGTATCCTTTCACCAGGTTGGGAGTTTGGTAATCCTCAGGGACATAGCAAGTCTCCCTCCAGTTATAACAATGTGTTCTGGCTTGATAACTATTTATTTTGTATACTACTTGATGTTTAGCCATAGCAGTGCCTCCCTGATACTTGAAATACTCCTAACTTGGGTGGCAGAATAGGCTAGGGTCAAGTAGGATTCAGGGTCATTAGATTTTTCATGGTGGTTGAGCATCTTGGTAGTTTGTCAAGCAACCAATACCCCTATATTATCAGTAACAGTAATCTCCACTCTATGATCCCATTGGAAACACCCTCCTGAAGCCCATCCACTCTAACCACATCAACACTGCATATCTCTCAGAACAGGATTAAATTATTCCCAACAATCACATTACATTTTAGTGGGATGCTACTTATCACTTGACTATGTATGTACTTAGCTTCTGCCAACAAGATGGACAGGAGGGCCATTGTATCTGCTGTGCAGCCTTGTTTCAGTATTGCCTGTAATGTCATGTTGTCATGGTCAGAAATTGAGTAACGGTTTTGCTCAACTCCTAAGTCCTCTATTGTCTGGTAGAAATCTGGTGATCAGAGGATTTAAGATTTAAAGATAAAAGAAAAGACATTGGGAGGGAGTATGTAGTAGGTTACTTGATTTCCAACCAGGGTTTTGCACCTGAACTAGTAGTTTTTCAGGTTGTCAGTTGACAATGAGGCAGAAGTTGTGATGGGCCCTCTTTCCTTATACCAAAAAGAGGGTTCCAGAAATATAAACATCGTTGTTTACAGGGTCGTGGAATATTATCACCAGTTTTTATGCTACAGAGGTCACTGAGCCTTGTGGCTGTTATATTGGGCTCACTGCCACACTCTGTTCCTATATAGCCTGTCATTTTTAGAGAGTCTATAAATTGTAGATTATGGGAAAATTTTAGTCAGTTTTTTAGCATTATGCAAATAAAGATATAAATCAAATTTTATCACAGACTTCATTCTGGGAATTGAAGTTCAATTTATTTGTTGAATATTTCAAAAGTTTATAAAAGACATGAAAAAGCTTTAGGTGTCAAGGACAGTCTGTCTGGCGGGACACACTCCATCTTCCATGACTTCAGGTCAGAGGTAGAAGTAGAGTAGTGTATTGGTGTGCAGATATTGGACATTAGTCATATCTTGACTCTTAAATGTATATCGGAACTGTCCTGTACTTTATTCATGTCCATATAGCACAAAGTAAACACAAAGTACTACAAAGTCTTAGTAATTACTAACCTTACCTAGAGTGTAATTGCATGTTGGATTACAGTTGGATTGTGAGTAGGATAGGATTGTTGATTTATGGTAATTGACACCATGATCATCCATGGATTAGTTTAAGGGGTGGTGATATTGATTCTTCACATCTATCTACCC
This sequence comes from Callinectes sapidus, assembly GCA_020233015.1. Lineage (NCBI taxonomy): Eukaryota > Metazoa > Arthropoda > Malacostraca > Decapoda > Portunidae > Callinectes > Callinectes sapidus. Next base: position 16,993,072 of record CM035203.1, on the reverse strand, counting down.
ATAGTTATTGTCTATACCCTTTAGATGTGTAGTCTATTTACAATATCACCCCTTAAACATAACCTAAACCCAACCCAACCCATGGATGATCATGATGTCAGTTACCATAAAATCAACAATCCTATTCATAATCCAAGGGGAGAGCTACAATCCTATTCATAATACAAGGGGAGAGCTAGAATCCAGATATGCTATTGTATTGTGAACTGTTGAGAAGGCCTGTGGTAGCTTTGTTTACATGCACTCAGTCTCAGTCTGATGGAATCAGAGCCAATAGTGGGGGAGTGTGGACAAAATCTTGCAGTCAAATGTGGGCAATTGAGCAGTCTGGATTGTATACCCCTTGGAGGTTCCAGGAGATGTCACCAAGCTATTTTATCACTATGCTGGACAGCATCTTTCTGATACCTTGAAGAGTCTCCGGAAAAATACTGCTCTAAGTAACATTGGGTCATTACTTACTAAAACCCCTGTGACATGTCAAGTCATTCTCATACTTCAAAGAGTCTCCGCAAAAATACTAGACAATTTCTCAAGGAAAAGTTTATTAAAAAAAAAAAGAAAAAAAAGTGAGGAGTCTTTTGACTTATCATTTGCAGCTTACACCGGTAACCAACCAGCTATAAGTCTTGACACACAACAAATGAAAACATACTATATAGGAGGAGCAAGAACCACTTCCATGCCACACCGACAGGCTTTGGTCATCTTTAACTGTCAAAAAAAAAAAAAAGGAGAGAATTAGGAAACTAGAGACAATGATAAATACATTTCAATGGCTTACTCCCATGCATTTTCTGTATTTCCCTAAAAACTATATATTTCATGGACTGAGATGTAACTACCATGTATTTCTATTTATATAACAATATTTTCTTCCTAGTACTGGACAAACCTACAGAAACCATTCTAATAACACTTGCCCATCACCAAGACAACCTCGACTTGTTACATTACCTGCAGGGATTTGATGCCCATTGCACCATCTTCAGTACCGTACATAATCGTGGTATCTCACTATAATTTGGGTCTTCCTCATAACTGTAGTGGCACAGTGAATTAATGAAAGGGAACATTTGGGGATAGGTTGTGTGAAAGTGAAAGGAACAGGAGGCAAGCACCAGGAAAGAAATCGTAAGATTGTATGAATATTGTATGTATGAAAGTGAAAGGATATGACATTGGGAAGTATAAATGTGTGTACAAGCAGCGAGTATGTGATGATTGGAAAGGACCCGTTCTGGAAAAGAAATAGAATTGGAAAATTAAATGGAAATTATACCAAGAATTAAGATATTTATCAGTAAAGGTGGATTGCACAGATAGAGATAGAAGTGCGAAATAAAGCAAGGATTGTGGTGTAGATGACATTCGAAGGTAAAAGAGTAACAAAATAGTGGGAAGTATAGTAGCACTGTGTGTACCTATATATTGAGGAACATTTAGAAATTAGTACTCAGATTCGGTAGAGAAACTGAAAGATCCTGGTAGAAGTTGTACAGAAAAGAGGAAGGAATGCAGAGGCTAAGAGAAGAAAATTAGGGTTGAGAGATGTGGAATAGCATAAGGTGGTAGAAGGTAGGATGATGAAATTGAATGTTTGATTAGTAAATGTGAGGAATGCAGCAACCAGACAGAAAAGTATGCAAGAACAAGTGACCGAAAAATTGCATAAGCTTTGGTGGGATGACAAAGTTTTGGATATTAGGAAGTAGAGAAAAGTAAAAGGATGTGCAGGGTTTTACAGAATAACCAGAAGATAAAGACACTGCACCAGAAAACTAGAATGCAAAGAAAGCGTATGGGAGTGAGCAACGAGCGACAAAACAAAAGATGAATGCTAAAGGTAAGTTTTATTTAGTCTAAGAAAGTATGGAAGGTGGATCGAGAAAGCCGATTAATAGAAGAGTAGGTAAGTTACTGATGAAAAAGATAGGCAAATGTGAAATGAAAGTCGAGAGGGAGAATATTAAGAAAAATGTGAAAACAAAAAAAATGGGAACAAAACATGACCAGATGAGATACCATATGATAAAGTTGTGCTTGATGAGATGACCGAGTGAAGATACCAACAACGGAGTACACAACACCAGGAATGAGAACATTTCCAACACCTGAACTAGGGTTACTACAACGACCGAGCACATAACTGTTATTACAGTAATTGTCACGCATTTACTAAACCAACCTTTTCATAGATGAAGACAACACACCACCAGGACAACTTCATCCCTCTGTACGTCTGTATCTCTCCTCCACTGCACTCCACCTCACCGCCAAACCAGGCCGATCTTCATTACTTTCACTTTTCGTCCAGATCAGCTGCTGTTCCATAACCTAAAGAAACGAAAACATATACTAAAGATAAACATACTGGTCTAAAGATAAGCTAAACCTCTATATTCACATACCACCTTATATAAAACAACGCTAAGAGTATAAAAATACAAGAACTTACCAACAACGCAGCCAGGAAGGAAATGCAGCCCACGCAAATCCCCGCTGTTCGACGAAGGTTCCTTGATGCTTTACTCGGAGCTTCGCTCGTTCCATTGGTATCGCTTCGATCACTGAGCAAATAACTAACAGGCGTTTCATCGCCCCTTTATCGCATCTATGACCTCTTACTCTTTAACTCTAATACACTTTCCTATATTGCCGGTCTTGTGAAAGCTTTATGCAATTCATTTGGTATCAGAGAAAGTTTTTAAGTGTACACGAAGGATTTCAATTCTACTCACCACTAAAAAGTTATTATGGTTACTCACTAAATCTAATATTGTGGAAGATAACAAAACCTTGATGATTATCTCCCTTCTCGCTATCGATATGAATTATTCTACTATATTAATTCGTTAATTACTGTAACTTAAGCTGATAGTATTACATCCATTGTGTGACTGAATATAGACACAATAAAAGCAACAGTAGCAGCAATGATAACAACAATCACCACCACCGAAACTATTACTATGATTATTGCTGCTGTACTTATACTACTACTACTACGACTACGACTACGACTACTACTACTACTACCACTACTACTACTACTACTACTTACAGTGCTATTACCACTCCTACTAGCAGTACTACCTCCACCACCATCACTACTACAACTTATAATATTATTTGCAAGTTGTTACGATCCTCACTGATTCCCTTTATTACTTCGCTTTGCATTATTTGTATGAAATGAAGAAATAACTGTGTAGACGATGAACTATTTTTGTTAACGCGGTTATTTTTTTGCTTTTCTCTTTTCTGGGAATGTGAAAGATTTAAAAACAATATTCTGAGACATTTATACGCAACATCACCGCATTTAAAGGACTCTGGTTTTATTTATTTTATTTATTATTTTTTTTTCATGAGTCTAGTAACTGATAGATAGTGACCGATAGTTTTACGTTATTAAGAGGAAAAGTACTCTCGAGAATCTGGCTTTGATCTCTGTGCATGGTCTTTGAAAACAATGGTGATGAGAGTACAAAGCATTTCAGAACAAGAGGCTTAGCCAAACACCACCACCCTTGTTAGTGCAGTTTAACATTCCCAAGTAGCCATTCATCAGGAGGCACGCGAGGGGAAATGAATAGCGGCCGAGTTGCGTGTTGACTCCCTCACCCTTGACCTGAACCAAGAGCTGTGGCTTTGTACCTAAATACTAAACACATTACAACACCGCTAATGTGTCTGGTGGAAGCGAAGCACGACGTGGCCATTAACTCTCAGAGTGATAAAGATACTATTCATTTGTTACTTCGGGAACTGTATACTTTTTCACCAAGCGCGAACGAAATTACGGGCAGTTAAGAAGTTTAACCAGTCAGTCAGTCCTTTTGTTGGCAGTGGTGCGTTTCAGAATTGTACTCTAAAACAAGACTGTTTCATTAACGCCGACCAAAGAAACAAGTTAACGGGTTATTGCTGTAATCTCTAAATTATTCTAATTTAAATCTTTCATTAAAGAATAAAACATTGGTATTCAGAGTACCGTCGCGAGTCAGCTCACGGGACAGTGGAGCAAAAAATTGCACGAACAGTGATTAACAGTCATGTTTCAAGGGTAATTGGTAGATAAATTTTCTATATTATTCATCAAACTCAAGAAAGAGGCGTAAGAAACACACGAGAAAACCGCTCAGTAAGATATCGAGGAAAGATGAGAGAAAAAAAAAAAAAGAGTGAATCAAATTCACTTGATTTTGATCTACGCAGAACAAGGATTGAAGCTGTTTCACGGGTCCTCTCTGGGAATGGTGACTACCGCTATTTTTCAGCCCCTTCAATTTGCCGTCGTATAAGTAGCACGTCTGCTGATGCCTGTTTAATGTGTCGTAGATAAAGCTCCCACAATCCTGATTGAATACTGGGGAGCTTTATTGTTTGATTGGTAACGTGCTAAGGCTTCATATAACTGGTCCAGAACTTCAATCCTAATATGGAAACTCTCTCTTAGGGAGTGTGTTCTGAACTCTCGTTTAAGACTTTACAAGTGGGAACTCTCTGGTTTGAGGTGATACAAAGGCAGAGAATCACGGTCTATGGAAATCTTCTCGGACGAAGCTAGCTAATTAGAGTAATTACCAGCTGAGTTTCACATACTGTCTCTTAAGAGGGCTTGGACTTACATATGAATTTAGTTTAGATCATGTTTTGGCAGCAAAATAAAGAGGCCATTAGGGATGAATACTGAGCCAAAGAGAAAAGTATTACGCTGACTGTCTTGAATAACAATTAGCAACAATTAATTAAACTTCCAATTTAATTCCCTCTTGCCACGTCTATTCATTACCTCGGAAGAGGCTTCATGCAAGACATGGACACGTAACACACACACACACACACACACACACACACACACACACATACATATATATATATATATATATATATATATATACATATACAAAAATATACATATAGATATATATAGATAGATATAGATAGATATAGATAGATATAGATATAGATAGATAGATAGATAGATAGATAGATAGATAGATAGATAGATAACAGAGAGAGAGAGAGAGAGAGAGAGAGAGAGAGAGAGAGAGAGAGAGAGAGAGAGAGAGAGAGAGAGTCCGGCAGAACTCTTTCCTTTCCTGTAATGAATTGTAAGCATTATCATTGATTTCTGTTCATGATAAAGACTTACTTGTATTAGAAATGAAATTCAAAGGTTCTTCAAAAATTTCTCATCAAACATCGATACTCGAAAAATCTGAATGTTCATTAATCTGTAAAATAAATTTCAATATAAATAAAATACTTTACCCACGAGGGGCACGTAACAGATACTTCTTAAGCAGGTAGGTTAGCGTGGTATTGGTGTGAAAATAAAGAAAATGCTTTACATACACCATCAGTCAGTATGGTGTTAGTATGTGTGCTCTTTACCAGGGCGAATTAGTCACTAAACCCAGTAGTAGTGTGGAGGAAAGGAAAATCTACAGGTTACTCTGTACAAAGGTTAGTGTTTTACTGTCTATAAATTTACACATGGTACATACCTGGCCAGGGTCAGTTATACACAAGTCTGCCGGTGGGGCGCTGAGTCCCTGCTCACCTGGGCGAGGGAAGGCCAGGACTTAACATTATTTGTCGCCGCACACCAACGCTGCACCTGAACCACACGCGCGGTCTTGTCTCCTTATCAGGTAACTAACTGTTCTTTCACGCCAGGAGCCCAGTAACAGGAGCCAAGGCCAACGGCAGCAAGAGACCGGGAAAAAAAGTTGTCTGTCCGAGAAAGAGTTGACTAAAAAAGTTGTCTGTCCGAGAAAGAGTTGACTGAAGCATTAAAAAACAGGTGGGGCGTGATCCCCTCAAAGATTTGAGTGTTGAGTGCCTGCCTCTCCCTCACTTAGCACTCAGCACAAGTAACGGTTGGCTCAGTACGTACTAATTATCTCCCTCCAAAACGTCAGGTGCGTGTTTGTGTGTACGTCTACTACATGCAATAATAATATGATCTTTTAAAACATATACATTGTCATTAAATATGAACATTACAAGTGTTTACACAACATTACACCAGATCGTGAGTAATAACTCGTAGGGAACGAGACGCGCCTCGGGGAATCGCTGTGTCAGGAGGAACACCAAGGCGGAGGCGGAAATAACGACAATCAACAAGTGATGGTAGTAACAGATGATCAGCTTCTTCGTATTGATTCATAGCAAAATACATCAGACAAAAATATGATTTGGATTTTTCTTTCTTTTCACGCAGATATGTCTCGTAAAGGTTGAGAAAAATTAAAATCTTTATCAACTATTAAGAAACGACGATATGAAGGGCGAAAGATTAATTACTCGTATGTTGTGAGGAGACAATGGAGAGGGAGGGAGGAGGCAGATGTGAGGGAGATGAGGGAGGGCAAATAATACAAAGGAAGGGGGGGGGGAGGAGGAGGGAGAGAAGGAGGAGAGAGAGGAAGAAAAAGGAGGAGGAGGAGGAGGAGGAGGAGGAAGAGGACGAGGAGGAGAGATCTGTACAAGGATAGGTAGGGACACGGATGTTAGAAATTTGCAAGAGAGAGAGAGAGAGAGAGAGAGAGGGGGGGGGTGAGAAGGTGCGGCACTAGTGGAGTAACTTGTACAGCACGCCGAGCACCAGCACCGTCACCAGCGCGAGCACGACGATGGTGATGATCTTGGCGAAGGTGTTCATGTTGTGCTCCGCCTCCATGTACGGGTCGCGGGGCTTGGGGCGGTCAATGGAGTTCTGCACGAGTGTCGGGAAGGCCAGCTTCTGAGTGAAGGACAGCTTGGGGACCGGCTCGGGCAGGTACTGTTGGTGGTAGGGCAGCGCACCGGCCTGGGTGGTGTCATAGTCGAAGGAGTCGTAGTCATAGTCAATACTGAAGTATGGGTTGAGGGAGCGAGCCAGAGAGCGAAGGCTGAGGAGTGACGGTCGCCGGGGACGCGACCCATCTTGACCTGTGGGGAGTAAAGGACTAATGATGCCTCGGACATTACTTGTAATAGTTCTAGTGCCTTGGTAACTGCCAAGGAGCACTGTTCCGTTCCCCAGTGATCTGACTGACACATCTTGGAATTCTATTTTAAGTGAAAGCAAATAAGAGTCCCAAAGCAATGATTAAGACATCCAGACTTTACTTTGGTTTGGGAGAAGCAAATAAAATGTTTGACTGATTCATTGATTTTTCATCGCCCTAAGACTCCTTCCCTCACTCGCCTGGTATCTGCAGCCGGAAACTTGATCGTTTTTCTACAGTGTTGGAGCGAGAACGTGGGGGCGGCTGGGAGAGGGAGTGGGTGCGGGAGAGTTCCGAGCGGAGAGACAGACGGGAGGAGCCTGGGGAGCCGCTCTCGCTGAAGGAACACATGGAGTTGACAGAGAGCGTGACCATCTCGGGCCCGCCATGGTCGCTGTGCAGACTGTCCGATCGCGAGCACTGAAATCCACGCGGGGAAAGGTTAGTAATGCTGCGCTCATTGAAGGAGTCAGCTGCGTACACACTGGTTTCAATCTTAATTAAAAGTGAATGTTGTACTTACATAGTCTATACCTTAAAGGAAATATGTAACCTTTTAGTATCTACTGCCATATTTTTATCGTCCAATATACTTATTTTATTACGTGTAGTTCCAATAGGCAATTCAGATTCAGCTACTTGTCTACTTAAAAAGTATGATCATACTTGGGAAAAAAAAAGTACACCTCATACTATAATGCTGCTGTGGCCAGTCTCCAGTAAACGCACGCGCCCGCGCACACACACACACACACACACACACACACACACACACACACACACACACACACACACACACACACAGACACACACACATTCTTTCCTAGACTCTGATCTGCTTAAAATAATGTTATTGTTTCTAGAAAACAGAGCTTCTTTTATAGTTGAAAGATGAATAGATAAATGCAGTACTCGTATTTCTATTCAGCCTTACCAAACATTCTTAATAATCAAGAAAGTTAGGTATTTCAGTCAAGATTTTAACTCAAACATGGAAACTCTGCTTTTTACATTTCTGCAGCTGCTATCAATCATCTCTGCTAAAATACTAATATATGAATGTAGTCAGTACTCGTATTTCCAGCATTAGCTATACTTTTAAACACCAACCAACACAGTTAGCAGGTTAGCACAGTTAGCATACAGTTAGCAAGAGCAGAAGAACAACTGACATGAAAAGATCAGAAGATAGAAAGAGATGCAACAGTACGGCGATGAGAAAGAGACTGAAAACTGTCGGTTAGAAAAGGAGTTGATAAGACGAAAAGTTTTCGATTTCACTTTGCCTAAAAGAGTGATTAGAGTAGAACTACCCCATGTATATAAAGAATAACTCTATACATAAGCGGATAAAGCCCCTGCAAAGAGTTAGAAGTTGCAAGGAACGAAAAAAGCAGGCGGAGACGAATCAGAACACCTAAGTTCATAGAAGGAGGAGAAGGAGTAGGAGAAGCAGAAAGAAAAGGAGGAGGAATGGAGAGAGAAAAGAAAACAAAAGAGAGGAGAAGGAAGAAAGGGAGATGAGGGAGGAGTAGGAAGAGGGAAAGTAGAAGTAATCGAACTGAAAAACTTCAAGCCCGGAGGCAAGCCCTATATCACACAGCCACGCGGCTTTAAGAGAGGTTTTTGGTAGATACGCACAATAGGACAAAGAAGTGGCACTGGTCGCTCCGTCACCTTTAAATTCAGTGCCAGTGTCAAGGTTCCTGTGTTAAAGGTACCAATATAAAAAAAATCCAACTAAAAGATGAATATCTATTTAATCCCCTTTTAGTAATAGGAACATACTCGTACTTAGACACAAGAAAATTAATGTTCAAACAACCTCCATCATTATGTATGTAAACACGCTGTCGTTACTCAACTTCAAAGAGAACACAAAGATTTAAATCCTTCCTAGTCGTATTCCCAAGACGAGATAAGGTATACAATGTGTTAGGTGTCTTGGGCGCGGAGGCACAAAGCGAAAGAGAGGCGCGATGCTTTTAAATAACCACTAGGAACCTGTATATCCATTCTAACCTTTATACAACATCTCTGGTTGAAGAATAAGACATTCGAACCTTCATCCAAACCAACCTTCTGTATACATTTCTACTATGTTTTGCGTCTCCCCTCAATTATAAGTCCGCAAATGTACCAGTAATCTGTCACGTGTCAGGTTTGATTAGGAGACTAAGTACGTGAGTGGGAAAGTATTAGATCAGGAAAGACTGGAGCATGTTACCGACTCCAATGGTTGAGATTATTGAGGTAATGGAGTTGATGATGGAGGAAGGGAAGGAAGAAGAAGAGGAAAAGGATCGAGTCCAGAACCTTTAGTCAGCGAAGCAAGCATTATACCACAAAGCCTGACACTGTAGAAAGCCCGTATAATAATTTTGGTATCTGACATTTTAAACAAGACGACAGCAAGCCTTGTACGATGTTAATGGTTCTCAAGTCTGTCTGCTTTACTTTCCCAGTCAGTCAGGTGTCCTATTTCTTTATGCGAGTCTCTTATAAAATATTCAAGTCTTCAGCTTAGTTTGTCAGTGTTTCTATGATACTCAAAAGTGGGGGATATTATTACTCATATGAACTTTTTGCTGAATTGCAATATACTACTGAAAAAACGAACGAGTCTTAATGATTAAACCTTATTTGAGTACATTTCTATAATAGTACACAGTTGAAGAAATATAAATAACAGCAGTAAAGAGAAACTAATGATGAGTCTTTCTTGAAATTCAAACATTCCAATAGAATAAAATAATTGGATAGCATTTTCATTATCATCTGACTGAAACTTGTCTACAACTGTATCAACATTTGTTTAATTTACTTACTCTAATTAGTTACAAAAGGTTTTGAGTAGTTTAGGAGTAGGTTAAATTTCACACACACTGTCATACATACACTCATTTTAAAAGGAAGATATTAATATTCTACTGTCCACTGACCCATTTCCTACTTAGTACAATTCTATTTCAATTAAGAAAAAACAACATAACTCGCTGTTCGCATGCCGCCATAGATAGTGACAAGTATTGCTCACAACATCGTCACTACTACTACTACTACTACTACTACTACTACTACTACTTACCGACACAGACGATATGGTAATGACAATGATAGTAGTGATGATAATGATGATGATAATGATGATGATGATCACCGTTTTAAGTATCTTAACAACTACAATAACTGTACAAATAAGAGAACGTAAGTGATAATGATGATAGCCATTCTGAAAGCCCGTTCAGACGATCGAGCACAGTTATAACAGTAATGGATACAAGCGGACAAAGTTCACCGGCACAACGTTGATATAGTATTGTCCACGTGGTGCCCAGCTGGCCCAGTCAATCCTAGATAACGCTCACAGTGAGACAGGGTGTGTGCTACGATAATTGAGAGTATAGTGGCCAATAACGCTCCATCAGATGTGGAGTACGAGTCTCACCAATGATTCACTGCAGCAGCAGGTAGAGACATATCAAACAGTCACTAGAGGGAACAATAACAACCTATGGCCCTTGCCTTCATAGGGACCCTCGTTATATTACCGAATGCGCAGTGTCTAGTGATGTCACAAAACAACCAACAAAGGCTCTCTGCCCATATTTCAGCAAACACAAGTGGCAAAGTTGTCCATGGGCAAAGTGCTCGCTTGTACCCACGGCAATGCCTAATTGTCTGGATGGGGCTTAACTAACCACCACATCAGTGACGATAACAACCCTGTAAATAATAATAAAAAAAAAAACAGGTACAAAAACAGCCGTAACTGCTAAATTTACCACCACCACTACCACCACCATGAGCGTTGTTGAAACAGCCCACCCATTCTTTTGCTTCCCTCTGCCTCAACCTCTTCATCGCTCCATGAGTCAATGAACTCTGACCGAAAGGCAAAACTGGAATATTTCATGCAGTAATGCGAGCGGCGAATCCCGGGCGGCCTGTAATCCCTTTGTGGACATAAAACAACGCAATTTTGACCGTATGCGGCAATTCTCGTAGCATTACTGGGGACTGGCGAGGCTGTACTGTAGCTTTGACTCTGACTGCGCCATGTGTTATGCAATAGGTGGAGGACGAGCGTATGAAAGGTCAACGTTCGGAAGTGGTGACAGACTTTGGCATGATGCTCTTCGTGGGTTCGAATCCTGCCTGAAGGTTCTAGTTTTTTTTTCGATTGAAGTCGAAACATCCACACCCCTCCACACCGAAAGAAAATAAATAAAGAAAGAAAGAAAGAAAGAAAGAAGAAGAAGAAGAAGAGGAAGAGGAAGAGGAAGAGGAGGAAGAAGAAGAAAAAGAAGAAGAAGAAGAAGAAGAAGAAGAAGAAGAAGAAGAAGAAGAAGAAGAAGAAGAAGAAGAAGAAGAAGAAGAAGAAGAAGAATGGAGAAACTACCTGAATCATAATATTCTCTACAACCACACTACCATACGATGCATAACCCTATTAATATCATAACTACCTATATCAATACAACATCTGACACTATTCCTTCCACATCCATCTATACATTTCTGAACATTCACTTTTGTACCACAGTCTCTCTGAAATATTCCAACAGCCTTAACAGAACAATTAACCGCTATTCTCTTTCCATGCTGTTTTGCATATCCATCTACAATTTCGTGGACATTAATTTTAGTACTACAGTCTCTCCCTCTTAAATATTTCAATAGCCTTAACAGAACAATTAATCATTATTCTCTTTCCATGCAGTTATTGATGGTGCTATGAACAATACTCATAAATAGTGAGGAGGTTCAGTCTACTGGCAGTCTTCACATCACAACCAACCACTCACACATCAACTACTGTACAAGCACCACAGCTACCGTACCTCCACTAACTACAACACTGCTAAATCATGTGCAAACAAACTTAGAATGTTTTGATAGTGTTACACGTCATAGTTTGAGGATCACGTATTTGTTCTCAGTCACACCCCCATCCTTCGACTACATATAATAAAAACCTTTTGTAATTAAATCTTCCCTCATACTTAGTGAAAAAAAAAATTATAGTGTGTGTGTGTGTGTGTGTGTGTGTGTGTGTGTGTGTGTGTGTGTGTGTGTGTGTGTGTGTGTGTGTGTGTGTGTGTGTGTGTGTGTGTGAACTATTTCCACATAACGCATTCATCACACCAAACAAAAAGAGGAACAAATAAATGATCCCAACTACAGTGCTCATACAATATAAATAACATCACTACAGTTGCAATGACCATCGTGCAACATACATACCTCCCAACACACACACAACTCCCCCCCCCCACTCTCTCTCTCTCTCTCTCTC
>CM035203.1:16970297-16980666 GCA_020233015.1 Callinectes sapidus | reverse complement strand
CACACACAGACAAACAAACAAGACCACATGTCAAGTCAAGACGCCCAGGACATTGAAACAGCGGGAGCCATGCACTGGACGGCGTCTCTCCCTCTACCTTCCTCCTGGCGGCTTCCAACCCTCCTCCACCAACCTCCGATATGTCGCTCTTCTCATCGGAACCCGACCTCGAAGATGCAGAAAACCGACGAGGCCACAGATTGCCGACACCCAGGCAATTAGGGGTCTTGAGGAGGCGGGGGCGTTGAGAGCGTGCAGGGGCTTGGGCGGGGACAGGGAGGGGAAGGTCGGCGCTGGTTATAGAGTCCGATAGGTCCCGATGCCCCTCGTCGGGCTGTGGAGGCGAGGGAGGGTCACTTGGTCGGTGTCCCAAAGCTCCGACTTCCACAACTACAGGGCAGGTGTTGTTTTGAGGGTTAAGAGGCAGGGGTGATGTTTGTGTGTGGTGAGGACTCGTGCATCAGGCAATGTACATATTACTGATGGGGTAGTTAGGTTTGTAATGGAGAGAACGTGTGTGTGTGGTGGTGGGGAGGGGGGTTGGTGTTAAGGTGAGTCGTGCAGTAGGTTTAGTTTATAATGTTATTGGGTGATTCTAGTCTACAAACATGCAGTATACCGAGTCAACACATCAATTACAGGTACATATGGGTATGTGCATGCTACTATTTGGTTTTACACACACACACACACACACACACACACACACACACACACACACACACACACACACGCAAACACGGGCAAATAAAGCAAGCATGCACGTTATTAACAAATACAAACTCACGCTATATAACTCTCTAAACAAACGCACATTGCAGGCACGAAGTCAACACTGCCCTGTTGAGCGAGGACATTTGAGAGAGAGAGAGAGAGAGAGAGAGAGAGAGAGAGAGAGAGAGAGAGAGAGAGAGAGAGAGAGAGAGAGAGAGACCGCGTTGGGTGGATCACAATGGCTCAGTGAGTCTTGTCTTCTTTGTCATAAGTATCCAGGGAATCACCAAATTTCAGCTGAATCACTTTATCCTTAATGCCATCCTGACCTCTACGTTCTCGTGTCTGCATCGTGAGTAAAGTTTATTATTTTTTAACAGAGACAAACATCATTGGCATTGTATTCGTAAATCTTACAAGGCTTTATCCTTAAATTTTACGTTTTGGATAATTTTAGATACGTTTTTTCCTGTTTTCATGTGCTTTTCAAAGGCAACAAGTTTATCATTCATCATACTCAATATCACACCAACAAAAAATCATCTGACTCAAATAATTTCACATTTTTCTTTTCATTTTCTTGTAATCGTATGCAACTTAAAGGCAACAGCAAAAGAGCGACCAATGGTAACGAAAGAATAAATAAGTGCTTTTCATGGAAGGCTTCTTTGATCAGGATGTGTTGCTCATGGACTGAAACAAAACCAGTGTCCCTCCAAGAGCTATTCGGTCCCGATTCAACTGTGCAATATATACAAAAAAGACAGTCATGATTATACTTTGGGATGTCGGATGTCTGTCTGCTGAGTGACATCTGAAGGCTGCGGTATGACGACTGACTCCTAATTATACACGACCTGCTACTGTGAAAGAAACGGAGAAGACAAGTGAGTAACAGGAGCCATTTGCACGCAGAGGAGAATAAGAACAGTTAATAATCCTGCAGGAAGTCTTGCTACCACTGACCACTGCCTGCCCTCTCCTCAACTGACCGCCCAACAACTGTTAACTACACCCACATAAACTCCGGAGTAATTTGACATGATGAATGGCTATAGTTTGGTCGAGGTACATCTTCCGTATTGTTCCACTGTGTCTAATCACGTTGATGATCCCGTGGCATGTCAGGTGTGCTGTTATGGCAAGGCGGGGTTTCACGTGGCATGCAAGACCGGAGCTGATCACGAACACATTTAATCAGCGTAAAATCAGAGCGTGGTAATCGATTTCCCCGAGTAGCCTCTGCTTCGTCAAGGCCAACTGAAATTCCTGCTGACCCTGAGCTGTTCCAACGCCGCTCTTAACCGAACCCGTTTTCAGCGACGCTCTGTTCTCTCCATGACTTTTTTGGAACGTCACACAGAGGATTACTTTGGTTCTAAATATTGACACTTATATTAATGGTGTAGAAATTTTATTGATTAGTCATTAGAGCCACAAAAAACATCCGTTAGAGGCGACATTAAGCGAGAATCTTTTCTTTATCTTCTCATTCTCAAACAACAGGGAGCGAAAATTCACCTATATACTCAAATAAACGACAAAAATATAAAGAGATATGCATACCTACTGATATTTCATTTATGTGGGCCTTGCACATTTATTCGATATATCAAACTGTTAAGAAAAATAAACTCGTACTAAGTAAGATTTGCAACTCATTTACTCAAAGTAGCTTGAGTGCATCTGTCAATCCTCTATCAGGAATAGCAAGAGCAGGGTGACGAGGGCAGAGGGTCGGCTCAGCTCACTCGACTGAGGCTAGGCAGGATGCAGACTTACTAAGTAGAGCGACGAGACTGCTTTGCATTTTACGGTACCATGTTTACGTAAATATTTTACTTCACTCGCTTTACTTTACTCCGCCATTCTTTTCCTCTCCCGGCATTTCCTCTTAACTGTAATGTTGATGAAATGAAATTAGGCCAAGCATGCCGCCGAATTTCAACTGCCTCGACAAGAAACTACACGTAAACTTTTCTGAAACGGCTGCACTCAAGCGCGCGCGCGCGCACACACACACACACACACACACACACACACACACACACACACACACACACACACACACACACACACACACACACACACACATACACACACACACACACACACACACACACACCATTCACAAAATCGCTAACGTGCACAGCAGTAACATGCTTGAGTAGTTTAACAAGAAGTTGCAACTGTAGATTTTTATAAATACAAAACAGTTTTATGATGTTAAACTGTGTGTGTGTGTGTGTGTGTGTGTGTGTGTGTGTGTGTGTGTGTGTGTGTGTGTGTGTGAACGAAGGAGAATTGCGTTGCACCAACACGGAGCGAGGCTTTTAGGAACGTTCAAATCGACACTTGGACCTTTGGTGGGGAAAGGGGGAAGGGAAAAGAGCAAAATACAAGCTACATAGTCTAGGGAGGGGAAGGGGGCGAGAAAGGTGCATAGGTGGTGAAGAATCGAGGTGGGCGATGCAGGGCTTATTTTTGTGGCGTTGCTGAGTGGGTGCTGGGCATGAATAGTGCCTTCAGTGTATTGGTGAAGGAGAAAAACTATTGATATTGGCAGGGCAGTGAACTTGGTTACCTTGAGGGGGTCAGTTTCACGTGTGTCTGTCTCCTCCGCCACGGCGTCCTGACGGGGTAGCTCCAGACGGCGACGCTCACCCTCAACACTCCTCTGTGGCTGCTGCTGCTGTTGTTGCTGCTGCTGCTGTGGTGGCTGCTGCTGCTGCTGTTGTTGTTGTTGCTGTGGTGGCTGTTGCTGCTGTTGTTGCTGCTGAGGTGATTGCTGCTGCTGCTTCTGTTGTTGCTGATGGAGGAGCTGCAGCTGTAAAGAAACCTTATTCAGCGTGTATTGAGTAACATGGCACGGTGTATTGCTACGCACCGCCGCAATTCCCAACACCCACACATAGATCCTGACACACATGAAAGCTTTGTTAGGTTTGCTGCGTATGTATTCCAGTCACAGGAGGAGGAAGCCTTGCATATCACAGCACTGTCTCGTATGCACTCCAGTACGTTTTCTGACAGGCAACTCATCTTTTCACACACACACACACACACACACACACACACACACACACACACACACACACACACACACACACACACACACACACACAAGGAAGGTTCGGTTTAGTAATTGTTCTTTCCACTCTGGGTCTGTAGGAGAACTCAACACTTCTCACTTGCCATGTACCAGATTTTCATTTATTTTAGTACGTTTTCTGACAGACAATTAATCTTTCTCCCACTACACAAAGGAAATATCGGAATTGTTACTCTCGTTAGTCTTCTGATAGTACGTTATCAACTGAATTTCCTGCTTGATCCAACACGCTTTCTGACAGGTAAATGAAAACAACCTTGAGAACCTTTCCGTACACGATTACTTCTACTTCCATTCACCTTTCCCACACCCGAACTGCGACAAATCTCCTTAATATGAGCCTATCTTCGTACACTTCACTGGTCCAGATGCGCGTTGAAACTGAAATATTCCATAGATGTGTATTTTTCTGGAGGTTTGGCTATATAAAGGCTGAACAACTGCCTGCCGCAAAGCCTCACAAATCACTGGCTGACAGTTGCTCTGAGCTGGTTCGGGATGGGCTGCCAGGGTGTAGCATAAATTTTCTAACCCTTGACCTCTCGACCCCTGCACTCTGGTCAAGCCAACGCACTCGGCAACAGGTGCGTTGTGATGCATGTGAAAAGTGAAAAGGCGTGACTCAGCGTTGTATACGGAACTGGGCTGAGGTCATGGAGCCAAAATAAAAGTATGGTTGGTTGGTGTGGGATGCTAACGGATGCCACCAATTTAGGAACGTCACAAGTACGCAGGGGAAAAAAAGAAAAAGGAAGGGTTAAAAATCACCGCCACGAAAACCAATGAAATGAACCAATATAAGGTGAGAAATACGGATCCGGGTTAGTGTTTCATCCCCTTCAACACACACACACACACACACACACACACACACACACACACACACACACACACACACACACACAAACACACATTGATAGGCATATACTAAGTGTGCAAGCAAATCACAATAGGTTTCAGGGCATATGTAGCTTCCATTACCATGAGTGTGCATATGTTTGTGTTGAAAGATACGGATATATAACAAAAAAATAAATAAATATATAAAAATAAATAAATAAACTGCGTATTGTGAACTCATGTAATACATTTAATAATTGTAAAATAAAAAAAAGGAAAAACAAAATATCCTTTACCTCATCTTTTAAGTCTTCATTTATGTTATTGACACTTATTTGATTTCTTACTTATCTATAGACTTCACCAGATAACACACACACACACACACACACACACACACACACACACACACACACACACACACACACACACACACACACACACACACACAGTTAAAGAAACAACAAAAAAGAAAATGACTATTATTAAAAAAGAAAACAACGCACCATCTTGAAAATTAAGGAAAAAAAAGGAAAACTTCTTCACCGTCCATGTTTTTCTCATTTTCCTTGATCCACTTTGGCTATAATTACATGAAACACTTACGCCAAATCAGCCCTTCCTTATGTCCTAATTTCCTCTCTCTCTCTCTCTCTCTCTCTCTCTCTCTCTCTCTCTCTCTCTCTCTCTCTCTCTCTCTCTCTCTCTCTCTCTCTCTCTCTCTCTCATTTCCCTTAATTTTCTCCCTTATTTTGTGAATTTCCTTTACTTCCTTTTATCTATTTATGTATTTCTTATTTTGATTTTCATTTTTTCTCCGCCTTCTTTCTCCCTCTGCATTTATTTATTCTTTTGCTGCTCCCTTTTGACTCTCATATCTTCTTCTTTACGTGCTTTCTCTTTAATTTCTTTCTTCACCTCACTTCGCTTTGCTTTCATATTCCTTTCCTTCTTCTTCCTCCTCCTGCTCTTCCTCCTCTTCCTCCTCTTTCTCCTCCTCCTCTTTCTCCTACTCTTCCTTTTCTTCCTCCTACTTCCTCGCCATTTTTTCCTTGCAATTCGCTCTTCCCATATTTTTCTTCTCCTCCTCTTCATAGTTTAGCTCGATTTTTCCCTCCTCTTTTCGCTCCTCCTTCTCAGTCACTTTGGTCTTCCTTCCTCATCTCTGTCTCACTCTATTCTCAAACTATTCTTCATTCCCTAGACTCTCACTCTCCTTTTTCTTTTATTATCTCACCTTCGTTCCTACGTTTTCTCTTCTTTTATTCCTATTCTCCTCCTTCCTTCATCCTTCCGGCCAAGTGTTATCCTCTATGCCCTTGTCTTACCCTCGCTGTCTCTCTCCCCTAACTGACGCAGAGCAAGAAAATACACATATACCAATGCAAATTCAAGCAAATAGATACACCACGTACAACTAACAACAGACAGTGAGTGAGTGGAGAGAGCAACGCATTTGGAACTAAGAGAGACGCCACTTCAGTTCTATTCTTGACCTTATTTGCATCCAAGCATCTACCCACACACTCATCCCACCCACCCACCCTACATGCACACAATCGTACACTTCAAAGATGACAGAAATAGAGTTCAGGAAAGCATCTCACACGCCAACGCAAGCTTCACACGGCACCTTATCTTCTTAACCTTTACGTGAGTTTGTTAGTATTGCAACAGAGTATTATAGTTAGCATGTGTATGTACACTTGCAATGCGAGGAGATGCCGTGTTTTGCATTGACTTGCGCTTATGAGGTAGAACATTTGAGTTTAATTATGTGTAAAAAATATTATATAAGGGAAATAATATAGAAAACGACAAGGAAAATAAAGAGAGAAGGAAAAATAACAACGGATAGAAGGATGGTTAAGATTTCCCGATATTCTTCTCTCGATATCATAAGAACGGGGAAAGAAAAATAGTTACAGACTTCCGGAGTTTACGGAGAATACCACACAAAAATGCAGCATCGCCTTTGCTCACAGTGAATGGAATCCTCAGCCAACAATCGGTAATGCAGCGTGAGTGGGAGCATATAACCCTAAACTGATTCGAAAATATTTAATAAAGCTCTTCCTGGTCTGAGCTGAATATTGCTGATGGAGTTGCTTTTGTCTGCAGTGTGTGTGTGTGTGTGTGTGTGTGTGTGTGTGTGTGTGTGTGTGTGTGTGTGTGTGTGTGTGTGTGTGTGTGTGTGTGTGTGAAAACCACGAATGGAGTGAATGAGCTTAAAAAACCACAAGGTCGTAATACCAAAGGTCATACGACACCAAACACCATCATAGGAACAAATATCGATATAAAAAAATAAAGAAACAAAATACTATCATCCTAAAGGAAAATAAAAAGTTACAACATTAGTGATGTTATAAAGGAAATAGTATAAGCACACACTAGTAGTCATATTATTGTTATTATTATTATTATTATTATTATTATTATTATTATTATTATTATTATTATTATTATTATTATTATTATTATTATTATCAGCAACTGTGGTAGTAGTAGTAGTAGTAGTAGTAGTAGTTAAAGAAAAAAAAGGAAAGCAAAAAATAAATTCGAAATAAAAATAAGAATGAGAAAAAATATATATCACATAAAAAAGTGAATATTTAAAACAACAATAACAATAACAAATTATAACAACACCAATAAAACTAACCGCAACCAAACTGCTCCATTCCACTTACACTCTAATTGATTTTTTTGTCTTTCTTTCAAGAGGCACCAACAATCTATTTCTTTTACCCCCGGGCGCTCCCCTTCCACCAGCCGCAAGACAAGACATAGAAAGAGATCCCTCTCCATTTCTACCTTACACAAGAGACGATACATAAGCAGCACCCATCTAAAGACAACACACTCTCTTCCTTCACACAAATTTACATGCACCCAACGACACCTACATTCTCCATCTAAATAGAAACAAAATTGAAAAAGAAAAGGAATGTTCAATCATCTATATAACATTTTTTAAGGGACAGGCACCTTAGGCACCAAACTACAGAGACATTCTTCATCCAAAATAAAAACAAAATTGAAAACGATAAAAAAAACTTGCAATCTTCTATATAATATTTTTTTTAGGGACCGGTACCTCAGTGGGCCTTTTATTCATGTAAGAGAAAGAAGCTGACCAAGGGGAACAACAAAAAAAAGAAAAAAGAAAATAAGAATCCCACTAACTTGCCAGCCCCCGTAAAAATCAAAAGAGTTAGCCGGAAGTCAGGAACAAAGGCCTTGAAACCTCCCTCTTCATCATTTTATTTTACCACCTTTTATTTCTTCCTTGGCCGGAATGCCTTAAAAAAAGAAAGAAAGAAAAAGAAACCCTTACCTGTATGTTGTCTTGGTGAGTGAGTTTGGGGCGCGTGTTGAAGTAGTGGGGCTGCGTCATGGGCCACGTGGGCTGCTTCTCTACAGGGCTCTTCGGTCTCTCGTTGCGGTCTGACAAGGGGGAGAGAGAGAGAGCAAGGTCAGGTTAGGGTTAAGCTGCAATGGCTCTCTCAGGTCAACTTCAGTCAAGGGGAAGGAATTGTTGGTGGGGTTTTCTTTCTCCTGGATTGTAGTCGACTTTTTTTTCTTTTTTTTTTACTGTGTCTGCCTGTCTCTGTCTGTCTCTCTCTCTCTCTCTCTCTCTCTCTCTCTCTCTCTCTCTCTCTCTCTCTCTCTCTCTCTCTGAAAAGGATAAATTTTGCTCATCGTGATATACAAAACAATTCAAGAGAGAAAAAAATGCTATCAACGCCCCAAAAAAGTATCCATAAGATTTGTAAGTCTTCCAGCAATAAACGGATTAATAGAATCTAGTATCATACCACAATAAAATGAACACACACACAAAAGAGAGAAAAAAATGTGGATATTTAAATGAATTCTGTTTGTAACATCAAATCGAAGTCAAAGAATTAAGAGATTAGTCCAGTCTTGCCTGGTTAGCTCACGTGATACAGAAGACAAAAAAGAAAAAAAAACAATAAAAAACAATAATGGCTGAAACTAATTAACACATAACATCAAATGAAAGTCAGACAATTAAGGGAATCAGTTTCAAGCCCTGCCTGGTGAAATGAAGTGAGACAGGGATAGGAAATCAATATGCTAGTAAAACAGGTGAAGAGGGCATGTCGAGCGTGGGTGGGCTAAGTAAGAGAGGCTAGTTAAGAACTCAAAATCGACTTCCAGGTGAGCTTGATCTCGACAGCAACGGACACGAGCACAGGACGTCTCTGCAGTGTGGGAAGTGAAAAGTGAAGGGTGATGCAGCCTGAGCGCGTGCATGGAACCTTTGTTGAGTGCATGAAGGAAGTGGAGGAGGAGGAAGAGGAGGGAAAAAAGAAGGAAGAGGAGGAGGTGAAGCGAAGAACAATAACAATAACTAGAACAAGAACAGGAACAAGAACAAAAAGAACAAGAACAGGAACAAGAACAAGAAGAACAAGAAGAACAAGAACAGGAACAAGAACAAGAAGAACAAGAAGGACAAGAAAAAAAGAACAGGAACAAGAACAAGAAGAACAAGAACAAAAAGAACAAGAAGAACAAGAAGAACAAAAAGAACAAGAACAAGAACAACAATAGTAACAATAACCACAGCAGCAGCAGCAGCAGCAGCAGCAGCAGCAGCAAGAACAACAAGTAATACAAGAAAGAAAATGTGAAAAATATACAAGAACACGGAAATAAAAAAGGAAAAAAAGAAAACAAGGAGGAAAGTGAATCAGAAAACCACAATACAAGCTGCCACACAAAAAAAGAGGACAAAAACATCCACTAATCTTTTTTATCAATAACTTTCCTCTTAACTTTGAACCCTTAAGTTTGTCAAGACTTCCTTAGGTGTGCCCAAAAAATAATAATAATCCTCCATTTATTTCTTCCCCCGAGTGTTGATTTTTTTTCCTAAGAATTATTCGTTAGTTTTAATCCCCAGTAATACAATGTCCAAGTCTGTAAGTCTGTGGGCCTTTTTGTTTAGTTGTTTCTGTTGGCCCTTACATAAAAAAAGGTTAGGTTAGGTTACAAGCTACTTCAATAATGACTACTATGGTTTATCTTCTTAGCATTGTGTAACGCATGTTTTGGGTACGGTTTCGAAACACACTACTGAGTAATATAGTATTCAAAATCTTTCAGTATCTGCATTTCATTATTTTTTTTAAATATATATGTCTAGAACTACTAAAATGAAAGATAATTCCACTTTTTCTACCGTGAAACTATCTAGAATCTGTAAACCTTCCATACATTATTTAATAGACGAATACTTGCCTCCTCCTCTCTCCCCCAAACCTTTTCTATACATAAACATTTTCCTTTGCAATTACTGTCATACTCTACATCAACACAAAATTTAATTACACGGGTAAAATTCCTGCCTGGGACCTAACACATAAATAAAAGAGTGTTGTGCTTACATTAAACGTAAAAGACACACACACACACGCACACACACACAAAAGCTCCCCTTCCACTACACAAGCGGTAAAAGGCTAACAGAAAATTTATAGCGGGAGGGATGAAAATAATTGATGAAAAGCTAAATCTTGTAAAAAATATTACATGTATATGTAAATGTCCGTGTGTAAATACCGAGAGAGAGAGAGAGAGAGAGAGAGAGAGAGAGAGAGAGAGAGAGAGAGAGAGAGAGAGAGAGAGAGAGAGAGAGAGAGAGAGAGAGAGAGAGAGGAGAGAAGGGAG
>CM035203.1:16884044-16896544 GCA_020233015.1 Callinectes sapidus | reverse complement strand
AGGTGAGATTTCTTAACGTACTTATTAAGCACAGCGTGGTTTACCTCCTCCTTACCTGTTTACCTGTTCAATCTGTTCTTACCTGTATTTTGTTCTGCCTTTTATCTACTCTATGTACTCTGTCTATACCTTTTTATCCGCTTTTTTCTCTATCTGTTTGCCTGTTTACCTCTTTTTATTGTCTTTTCACCTGTTTACATTTTTTTTTTTTTTTTTTTTTTTGCATGTTTAACTGGATTTTTTAAATATTTTTGCCATTTTTTTTAATTGGCCATTTATCTCTTTACTTGTTTTCTATTGTCTATTTACCCGTTTTTATTGCCTGTTTATGTGCTTTTATTCTGTTTGTTTGTCGGTTCAGTTTTTATTGCTTATTTGCCTGTTTATATGTTTTTATCGTTTGTTTGTCTGTTTACCTGTTTATGTGTAATTGAATGTGTTAAATTCTGTTTTTTTTTTTTTTTTTTATCTCTCTTCATATGTCTGCCTATTTGATTACTTGTTTATATCTCGTTGTTTACCTATTTCTTCCCTGTTTGTTTACCTGTCAAAGTGTATACATGTGTTTCCTTCTTCTTCTTCTTCTTCTTCTTCTTCTTCTTCTTCTTCTTCTTCTTCTTCTTCTTCTTCTTGTGTCTATCTTCTTTGTTTCTCGTCCATGTAATTGTTTGCCATTTTTCTTCTATGGTTTATCTTGTTTACCTGTCTGTATTTCTTATTGAATCGGTTTTCACCTGCCTTACCTGTGTTATTTCTCTCGTCTCCTATATGTCTCCTTACTTTCCCTGTTTATATCCATCTGCTTACCTGTATTTATTTTGTATATTTGCCTGTCTAAATATGTATAGCTCTTACTGAATCTGTTCTTACCTAGCTCTCTTTTATTTATTTTATTTTATTTTATCTCTTGTTTATATCTATTTCATTTCCTGTTTTACGTTTGTTTATATCTGTCTTCTTCAGTTTCTCCTCTTATCCCAGTTATTCTCTTGCGTTTCTTTTTCTTCTTCTTTTAAGCCCTTCAGTGCCATGACACACATTGCCATATCTGTCTTAATATTTGACGATTTTATACAACTTCAAAAACTTATGTGGGGATTAGAATAGTTAAGACTGGTTATTGATCTTGTGACCTCCATAGACTCTTCATAATAACAATGAAATAGTCTTTCTACAACCCAAAACTCTTGGTAGAAATGCGTCCCAGTACTGAAGGGGTTGAAAGTAAGCATATGAAACACAATATCCTATAAAAAGACTTTATTCCTTAAAAGAACATACATAGTACACATTATTATCAAAAAATGTCATTAAAACCACATAAAAAAAACTTTAAAAACACTTAGAAAAAGCGCTGCGGCCCTCTTAAATATAAAGTAAAAGTCGACACGTACATACTTACAAAAAAGAAGAGAAAAAAAAAAAGTGTGTGATCATTTGGCTGGGTTTACAGTTAGACAAAATATACACACATCAGCGTAAATCCCAGTGTAGGAGGGGGGGGTGTAGAGGGGGCATGGGGACACTTAACCCTAAATCACAGCATAATGAATGAATGAATGAATGAATGAAGGAGTAAGGCACTTGAGAACATTTAGTCTTCATTTTCTTCATCTCATTTCAATGCTCTTGTCTTTTTGTTGTTGTTTTTTTTTCTCTTTCACTGATGATTCTTCCTCTTTTTACTCATATTTTTCATGTATTTGTCTGTCTGTCTGTCTGTCATTCACCGCCACCGCCACCACCGCAACAACAACAACAGTAACAACTATGAGAGTACAAGAAGCTCTGCCTTGTGTGTGTATCAGGGTTTGGAACGCATACAAAGAGCCTTAAATACTATAAAAACAGTGTTGAGTCGTATTTGTTTCTCTCTCTCTATCTCTCTCTTGAATTTCTCACTTTTATCTTTTGCGAGAGATTGAGAAGCAAGATTTAAGTTATGAGTTAAAATAATTGTTTTATCTCTTCTTTATGGTTAATAGTCATTTAAAAAGAATAAAATCAGTTTTATTTATGGAATTATTCATGTTATTAGTTTAAAAAGATGTATCATAGTTTACAGTGATAAAATGGTAAAGAAAAAGGTCTTATTTTGAGCAAGGGATAACAGGTTTGAGTGACGGAATGTAAAAATATTGAATGTTTTTACTTGAGGAATGTTAAAAAATGTTATCGGAACCCAAAAATTAAGTTGAAATAAAATCGCAATATTGACTGAATGAAAATAATAAAAACCACGAAACAAAATCGTCCACAAATGACTGAAAAGATAAAAACGTCGATTTCGAAAAATAAAAACACATTAAAAGTCTTAAATAAATAATTAAAAAAAACATCGGTTCTTGTCGGTTCTTCCTGTACCACGTGGCGTCGAAAGAACCGCAAGAACGTAGCACACGGACACGAACGAACGCACACACACGCAGAGTGGTTAATTAATGGCACTTGAGGGATGGTGGAGAGTGCTGACCGACTAACGTGATGACACTGACTGACTGACTCAACATAATGCCGGGAAGAAACACACACACACACACACACACACACACACACACACACACACACACACACACACACACACACACACACACACACACACATTCACCGTATAAAACCTGTCATGTAAAATAAGTAGTCGTAGCGATAGTCAAGTAAAGGTTGAAGTAGTAGTAGTAGTAGTAGTAGTAGTAGTAGCAGTAATAGTGGAATCGCAATTTCTTCAATAAATATTTCTATGAATAACACTCATTCATACATTTCCTTCACTACTGATTCACTTTACGATGCGGTGTATAATGTGTTTTTTTCTTCTTCTTCTTCTAATTCATGTTTTGTTTTTATTTATTTCTTGTCTTAATGATCCTTCCTTCTTTTCTTCCTGTGTGTCTGTTTGTCATAATATCGTGCATTGCGGCTTATTGCTGTACGTTTCCTTAGGTTCTGTATTCCATTTTTTTTTCTGTAATTGTGGTGTATTTTCGTTTCCCCAATTGGATTCGTTATTTTTTTCTTTCTTCCTTGAGCTGTATTTCTTTCTTTCTTTCTTAAAACAAATATAAGCTTTTCTTTTATTCTGTTTCTTCTACTTTCGCTTTCTTGATATAAATAGTGTTTTTCTTTTACTCTCATTCCGTTTTTTTTTTCTCTCTTTTCTACACAAAGTATAGTTAGATCTTTTCTCTTTCCTTTTTTCAACTTACTTTCCCTTTCTTTTTTTACAAGAACATAAAACTAGAAACCTTTCCTTCCTTCTCCTTTTTTCCGTTATTTTCACTTTTTCAACACAAAATCATCGAGTTGTTTCTCTTCTTTTAATCCTCCTTTACACTCACTAAGCCCAAACATTATTCCTCCTCCTTCCCTTCTTTTAGCGTCGTCTTTTCTGCATCCAACACCAAGCAGGCAGGGTTGAGTCCTTTCTCGTCTCCCGGTCACTATTCGGAAGGGTGTGAAGGGCCAACGGAGCCCAGAGATCATGAAATTGCGGGCACTTTGTTGAGGTGGTGTGGTGGGTGCCGCGGTGGACCACCCCCCTCGGAGCTGCTCTGGCCCAGGTGAGGCTTACACCTGTACAGCCTCCCGGACAGGTGAGCGCAGGGGAGTGTGTGTGTGTGTGTGTGTGTGTGTGTGTGTGTGTGTGTGTGTGTGTGTGTGTAGGGGGTCAGTTGTTGAGCGTTTTTCTTCTCTCTCATGTTGTACTTTACTTGGTCCCTTCGTTCCGTGTGTGTGTGTGTGTGTGTGTGTGTGTGTGTGTGTGTGTGTGTGTGTGTGTGTATGTGTGAGTGTATGTGTGTGCGCGCGCGCGCACGCAGTCCACCCTCCTGTCAGTAAAGGAACCCGCCTGCGCCGCGAAGCTAACCTCAGCGTTCTTTAGCTCAGCAGGAAGGACATGCAGGCATCCTAGCATCCTAGCACCCCTAGCCTTGACTAACCGCTGGCGGAAGGCCGGCACGGAACACCTTCGCCGCGTCAACTACTCGATTAAGATACTGGTGGCCTTCTTTAGTAGCGGCGTCCGTTGGTCTGGGTGCGGGGCCTGTGGGTGGCGCTGCATCATCTCAGGGTTGTTTAGGTACTGCTGCAGGTACTCGGGGAGCATCTGCTGGTCCTGTGGGGCTGGGCGGCGCCTCACGGTGTCCTGCATCTTGTTGGGCGGCATCTTGTCCTTACCGTCGGGCGTGGGTCCCGGCGCGGGCTGGGGCTGCGCACTCCTCAGGCTTGGGTCTGACAGGCGCAGCATGAGCTCGTAAAATCGCACGTGGCTGAAGTGTCCCTTGAGGCGGTACAGCAGGTAGATGTCGCCGATCTTGCAGTTGGCGGCGACCTTCTGGATAACATTGCGCACCTTGTCACTGCCATGCGCAGGCTTGGCGGTGCGCAGCAGGTAGCAGCGGACGCACGGCAGCCACATGCACAGCAGGAAGACGAGGTAGCAACAAGTGATGAAGATGAGCACGATGAGCCACAGCCACAGCAGCAGGAACCACTTCTCGTACAGCTCCATGATGGTCAGGTGGCAACCGAACTTCTCTGTACGCTTGTTGGTCAGCTGGTTCACCTTGGTCAGCTCACAGATGGCGAAGGGCGGGAAGGTCTGCGACATGTAGTCCGTGAATTTTTCAGGGTCGCGGGTGAAGGGGTAGGCGTTGAAGCCGTAGCCGATGAAGCGGCCCTGCAGGATGAAGTCTAGGTACTGCATGGCGAAGAGGTCCACGGCCAGGGCCAGCACGTTGACGCTCAAGTACTTCCAGTAGAGACCGTTGTGCGTCTTGAGGTTGAAGATGAGGTACCGCGCCGCCCTCTCCACCAGCTGCTCCTCCACCTGGTCGTACCTGCTGGCGTTGCTGGCCAGATCTTCCAGCAGCTTCTTACAGCGGGCGTTGTCCATGTTCTTGGAGATCTTGCGCGGGATGTAGAACACGCCCGCTAGTACCAACAGTGACCACGAGATCCAGCGGTAGAAGAGGATGTAGCGGCGCGGGACGTTCTCATTTTCCTGCAGGTAGGGGTAGGACAGGCAGATGTTGATGTAGTCCAGCCGCACCTGTGTCTCCGCGTTGAAGTGAGACACACAGGTGATCACGTCACGGTGATACCTGTGAGGGGGACACGTGTCGTTAGTCAAGGTGGTTATGGTGGTTAGTTAGGTAGTTATGGGTGGTTAGTTAAGTAGTTATGGCTGCTTACTGACTGGTTTGCTCCTGTTCACTGGTGGAGGGAGTAATGAGTGCTACCGCTCTATGCCAAACTGTGATTATGTGTCTGCTTTTCTTTCGTATGTTTGTTCCCAGACGAGTGACTCTTGTTTCCTGACGAAGGACAACACAAGCGGCAAAAAAGACCCACGGAACTGTCCAGCTGGCAGAGTGATACGGTATATAACTCTGGCATCCAATCACTCACTATTGGATCGACGACCACTATATAATATAGACTGTCACCAGTTTGGAAGACACGCACCTCATCCAACTGCAGAATTTCACGTCCTTTACTGATAACACTTTTTCTTTATACAACGTGGGCTTTTTACTGGAATTTATGGGCCAAATGACACCACCTAATAAAGACCTAAGTGAAAGCACACCCGTTTAGGAACCGTAACCCCGAGTGGAAGCCCTTACCCTTAGACCGTGGCCAGGATTCGAACCCTTATTTGACATCCTGTACTGATAACACTTAAAAGAAATGGTAACAAGCACATCTAATTATCGTTACCCGATTTTACCATTATCGGTATTATCATCAACAGGTGACTAAGTGACTGATTATTGAACTGCTTGAGTGTATCTTGTCAGCAACAGAGTCATCATCTCTATTTGAGACGGAGCTTTCAAGACATTTGTCCCTTACAACCGGCTAATTCTTTTATCCTTTCAGGGGACTGGCAATAATAATGTTTTTTTTATTGTTCTTGTTACTCTTGGCCGGTTTCTTACATTAAAAAAAGATTGGCAGAAATAGTAATGTTTGGTGTCACTTGTCCATACCTGTGACTTGTGACATGACCAATAATTAGTGTGATCTGTATGGCGCACCACGCAGGTGAGGCGCCACTGCTACCTGTCTTACCTGCTCCCAAGGACAGGTGTGGTCAGGTAATTAATGACCTGACTTCTTGGTTTTTCCATTTAACTCCTTCAGTACCATGACGACTTTTTTTGTATTCATTCTGCTTACTACTTGATAATTTGATAGTGCATCTTTAGAAACTTTTGAAGGGATTAAAGTAGTGAAGACTTTGGCCATTAACAGTTTTCTTGCGATTCAGTTTGTCTTTCGTAATAACAAACCGCTCCTCTAGAGCTTTCGTCATAACTCAGCCACCTTAGCGCATACTACTAGCTAAGGACTGTTAAATATACTTTTTTTTTTTTAAATCACCTCTTCTATCTTTGTAGTCGATGTTCGATAAGATTTCCTAATATTAAGACTGTTATGGTGCACGCCGCAGTGCAAGAGTTAATCTTCTCACCTTCATAAGCCCTTGCTAATGTCAATGAAATAATCTCTACTCACGCCACAAACTAACGGTAAAAATGCTTCACAGTACTGAAGGGGTTAAAGGTTAGAGAAATGTGATGAAATAGACATGGGATAATATTCAAAGTTTGTCTGCTGTAGCTAAATAGAGGAGGACAAGCAGCAGTAAGAGTAATAGTTGTAATATGCATTCCTTTCACAGCGATATGAAACAAATAACACCGCCAGAAGTAATTTTTTAAAAGCATCTACAAGAAAGGAGATCAAGAATATATTTTTCCACTTCTAACCGATTTAAAGATTGGATGCGGCTGTAGAACAAGTGATTGATTGTACCAGCAAACAGTCAAAGTGTTAGATCTCGTTCGAAAAATTAAAATGATAATGACGATAATGATAACGAATAACAGAAAACGTTTAATACATGTTGACTATCTAAATTTAGAAATCACGTAAGCCAGTATATATTAAAAAAAATATACTGATAAACTGATTTAATTCCTTTCTCTGAACTTCATTTTTTTTCATATCCTCCTCCTCCTCCTCTTCCTCATCGTGATAAGCAATATCAATGAAAGTCTGTTCAAAATCATGTAAAAAATTAATTTGTGACGTAAGGAAGCATTAACGTACAAAAGAAGAAGGAGGAGGAGGAAGAGGAAGGGGGGGGGAGGGAAGCGACGGCAAGATAACAACTGGTGATAAGTGATAAGAAACGGATGAAAATGAATAAAAATAGTGTAGATCAAGATTGAAGAAGAGGAAGTCTGATGTGGTGTAAGGCAGAAAGACGGAATAGTGGTGATAGAGAAGAGGAGGAGGAGGAGGAGGAGGAAGAGGAGGGAGAGGAGAATGAGAATGAGAAGAGCGTGCATGAACCAGAAGAAATTAAAACAAATGAAGATACACGAACTGACTCACCCTATTGTTCCTCGTACCACCACCACCACCACCACTACCACTACACATTCTCTCCATGAACACACCACAACGCGAAAATCAAATCAAGAGTACATTAATTCAGAGAACGAACACTTACACCACACAACACCACCACACCACACACGTACTCACCATGAATACCACACCGTGAGGAAGCCCCCGAGCAGCAGACAGAAGGTCCACCTGTAGTGCATACGCAACACCAGTCCATCGCACGTGGCGGAGCATATCTGGTTGGCCCGGCTCTTGATAACATTTAGGATGCTGCTAAAGATGGAGCGAATGTCCACGCTTCCCGCACCGATGGACGGCATCCTCGCTCCTGTGGGGATCAAAGGGTCAGGTCAGGAGAGGTCAGGGAGAGGTCACGGGGAGGTCAGGGGTCAGGTGGATAGGATTATAATTAGACAAGTTCGGGGAGAGAAGGAAACACAGACATAAATGTTCGTATTCTTTAAACGCTTTGCTCTCTCACCAGTACTTTGTTTCCATTGGGTCTAGTTGAAAATAGTCGTGTTTTTTGTAAAGGTATTTTTTTTATTGTCTTGGTGATGGATTGGCAATATTTCTGGTCTATTACGAGAAACTGTCTTGAAAACCCGGTTAGTCGTCTCTGTGATCTTCGAAAATTGTGGTGGTGAGAGAGCAAAGTGTTTCAATGTTAGGTCATGTCAGGTGAATAAGGTTACAATTAAGGCATCCCTATCCTCGCCCCTCTACGCATGAAAGGTTAGGTTAGGTCAAGGGTTAATGGAACAAAAATGCAACACGAACATAAAGAATAGGTAAAGATAACAAAAACTACCCAATATCACAAGAAAAAAGAACGAGATTTTAAGTAAGAGAGGGAAGCTGGCCAAGGGCAACAAAGACAATGAAACAAATAACCCCCCCACTAATTTGCCAGTCCCCTTACAGGTTCAAACGAATTAGCCAACACACGGGAACAAATATCTTGAAACTTCCCTCTTACGTTGGAAAAGGTTGGAGATGGAGCACAAGAGGAATAGATAAGATAAGGATTAACTTAGAGGAAACCAGGACACAAGGAAGATAGGAATAGAGAAAATATATTAAAAAAATCTCAAAAAAAAGGGGAGAAAAGTGTGAAGGATGTCAAGAAGGTGATGGTGGTGAGTTGAAGGGTGTTGTAAAGTGACAAGTATTAGAGGGCATAGGGTAGGGTTCAGTGGGGGGATGTAAGTAGATAAGTAGAAGCTGTCAGAGGGTGGTGTTAAGTAGCAGTTAAGTGATCAGTAGTAGTGAGGGAGGGATGTCATTTTGAAGTGCGGGTTAGGGGAGTGAGTGTGAAGTGTTAAGTGTTAAAGTAAGCTGTGAAGTAGTGGTGAAAAGTGCGTGGAGATTAATAAAGTATCGTTTTTTTTTGTGAGTTATAAGGGACAAAGGAAAAAAGAAAAGTAAGAATAACGTAAGAAAAATAAGAAGAAAGTAAAGTAAGAATATATTAAATACAAAATAAAAAAAAAAAAAATAAAGTAAGGAGAGGAAAATAAGTAAAGAGAAAAGTAAGAGTAAAGTAAGTAAAAAAAAAGTAAAGAAAATAAGAAAATGTAAATTAATAACAGGCTCCAACTTATATGCAGCAAGAAAATAATGATAATAATAAATTGTAAGATAAAACCAAGATTAAATCAGACGCATACTAAATTAATATCGAAAGAGAATGTCCAACAAATTAAACACCATCGTAAAAATGAAAGTAAAATTAAATTATCTTATTATTATCATCGCTTCTTTTTTCTTTGCCGCATTTCAATTTGGTGTTTTTCTTTTAGTTTCCCTTAAAAGAAAACGAGATTGAAAAGAAAAACGAAACTGAAATAAGTAACAAACCCACGTGGTTCTCTCTCTCTCTCTCTCTCTCTCTCTCTCTCTCTCTCTCTCTCTCTCTCTCTCTCTCTCTCTCTCTCTCTTTGCGGTGGTCAAAAACTGGACATCGCTTCACTTAGACTTATGTCTCTCTCTCTCTCTCTCTCTCTCTCTCTCTCTCTCTCTCTCTCTCTCTCTCTCTCTCTCTCTCTCCCCTTTATTCGAACCCAGACGTACCAGAGAGCCGGCAAGTTCTTAACCACCACGCCGCCTCGAGTTGAGAATGCAAGAAAGTAAAAAAGAACGAAAAAAGAAGAAGAAAAATAAAATACTCTTAATACTGTCCAGTCACGCAGGGGGGTGGTGTCTGATCCTTCCCCACACACCCCTTGACACCCTAAACACTCCCCCGACACACTTCAAACACACCTTACACACTCCCAACATTCCCTCTACTTGCAAACACACTCCCGGACACTCAAACACATACTATCACTCTCTAAACACTCTGGCACGCTACAAATACTCTCTAACACACTTCAAACACACTCTAACACACTACGCATACCCAACATACCCCAAACATACCGTAAGTACTTCAAACATACCCTAACACACGCCAGACATACTGTAATACCTCTAACGCACCCTAAACATACTCAAATACCACTAACACACTCTTAACGCACTGCAAACACACTTTATCTAGTTGATGTCTCCCAGAACACGGAAAAGTTTGTATCCCACGTGGGGAGTGGGCGCTGTGTCTTTGTGGATGTGTACACCACGGAGATTCGGGAGTGGTGGTAGTACAGGTGGTGGTGACAGGTGGTGGCTGGGCAGGTGAGAGCAGGTGAGGGTGTAGACAGGTATGTTAGGACCGCATCACCGCCGCCGCCACCACCATCACCACCACCAGCAGCATCACCACTGCGTTACTCTCAGATGCATCTCTCGAAACACCAACACTGCTGAGGATTTGTGGCCGTGTGCACGTACTACACACACACACACACACACACACACACACACACACACTACAACTTACGTGCACTGTCCCTACAACCACTACAACCGGTACACAATACTCGTGCCTAAGAGAGCAGCAGTAGTAGGTTAGGGTCACGCGGTGGGTGTGTTTGTGAGTAAATGAGTGAAGAGTATCCTTGAGGCACAGAGCGGAGGAAGGAGACACAGTCAGGCACTCACCCTCGCACACTCCTGCTGCCACTTGAGCTCCACCGAGACTAAGACAGCAGAGTAGCCCGCTCATGATTTTACGGAGAGATGCCAGACAACACCACAAGAGCGGACGGAAATTTAAACACCAGAGAGAGAGAGAGAGGGTAGTAGGACCTTCATCTCCCTGATTCATCTATCCCTCTTCCTCCCTCTCACTCTCACTTCCCCCTTTCTAGCATCCTTCGTCTCAACCTCTCTGCTTCTAGAATACTTAGCAACCTCCGCCTGCTTCATCTAATTGTGACGTAAGGAATGGGGAAGAACATTTTATCTCCGAAGCAAGAGTTACCGGGAAATCGCCTCCCAGTAGCGACGTAAGCACTACCGGGGTCAGGCAATTCCGGTTCCTTTGAAAATTGAATGTCTATTGGGAATTCTCTTATTTTTAGTATTTGGGATTAGGTATTAGGAAAGATTTGGGACTATTGGGAATGTCTCAGTTTATAGACAATGGCTTGAGGGTTGAGCAATGCGGGTTTTCCTTATCGATTCCCAAAGTGGTCAATGTGTTTTGTTTGGTTTGGTTTGAGTTTGAGGAAGTGTGTTTTGAGTTGCATTGGATTACCTCACCTCACGATTTCCTCTGTGTTCACTTCTCTCTCTCTCACTTTTATTGTTCCTGTTTTTTTTTTTTTTCGTTTTTTTTTTTACTCGTTTTCTTTGTTTTCTTTTTTAAGTCATGTATGTTTTGTGTTTTGTGAAGTGATTTGGTGATTTGCTATTGATGTATGACTGACTCTCTCTCTCTCTCTCTCTCTCTCTCTCTCTCTCTCTCTCTCCTCGCCCCCCTCTTTGCTGTCGCGCACTTCACGTCTCGCCCTCCGCCTCTCCCTCGTCACATCTCTCTCTCTCTTCCATCTCTCTCCCGTCATCATCCTCCTCTCACCCTCTCTCTCTCCCTCTCTCTCTCTCTCTCTCTCTCTCTCTCTCTCTCTCTCTCTCTCTCTCTCTCTCTCTCTCTCTCTCTCTCTCTCTCTCTCTCTCTCAAAATGTCTTCATTATTTCTACAGTTTAATTAGTCTATTATCCCCGTTTCTTCCTTTATAAGTAAATGAGATGCTTACTTAAATTAATGTAAGTAAATCTTTTTTTTTACATTTTTTTCACACTTATTGCTTTTACTTCAGTTGTAAGTGTGTGTGTGTGTGTGTGTGTGTGTGTGTGTGTGTTGAGTTGGCGAGCAGAGTCAAGGCCGGACAATGTGTGTGTGTGTGTGTGTGTGTGTGTGTGTGTAGAGGTGTTGAAGAATGTGCGAAGGTGGAGTGTGTGTGTGTGTGTGTGTGTGTGTGTGTGTGTGTGTGTGTGTGTGTGTGTGTGTGTGTGTGTGTGTGAGTGTGTGTCGAAATAGCACAACATAAACGCTACGACTAATACTGCTGCTTTTAACCCTAATACAATACCACCACCACCACCACTACCACCACCACCATCACCACCACCACCACCACCACCACCACCACCACCACCACCGCCAAAACCACCACCACCACCACCACCACCACCAAGACCTCCACCACCTATAACAACAATAATCTCACCACTTATATTAACTGGGTAATCTAAATGTATCGTTCTACCATTGAAAGTAAAAAAGCCATATTTTTTTTATCTCTACACACGTCAGCATTGTGACCTCCCCATAATATACCGGTCAATAACAGACGTAGTAAGAGAAGATACTTGTCCTCTAACTCCTTTAGTACTGGGACACATTTTTACTACGGTTTTTGGGTACGATTTCACGATTTTACTGCCATTAAGAAGGGTCTATAAGGATTTATGGCCAGAGTCCTTACTATTATAATCCCCACATGAGTTTGTGAAGTTGTGTAGTAACGCCAAATAATAAGTAAAATAAATACATAAACGCGACCCAGTACTGAAGTGTTTAAGAGCTTAAGATCTGAACTAATGCTCGAGAGAGAGAGAGAGAGAGAGAGAGAGAGAGAGAGAGAGAGAGAGAGAGAGAGAGAGAGAGAGAGAGAGAGAGAGAGAGAGAGAGA
>CM035203.1:16836950-16853413 GCA_020233015.1 Callinectes sapidus | reverse complement strand
GTAGGAGGGGGAGAGGGAGAGGGAGAGAGAGAGAGAGAGAGAGAGAGAGAGAGAGAGAGAGAGAGAGAGAGAGAATTTCATTAATCAAGGAATCAAGAGAAGGTTGGGAATTCAAAGTTAGTCATGGTGTCTAATTTGCATTTTTCTTCAATTTCCTTTCCGTCACTTCCCTTCCTTCCATCTCTCTCTCCCTTTTTTTGGTTCTTTTCCTCTCTTATCCGTTTGTTCTATTTGTATCTGTCTTCCTAATGTTCTTTTTTTACCTATTCATTATTTGTTCATCTCTATCTTCTTTATCCTTCTTTTTTCCTCCTTCATCATTCTTTCCATCTCTTTTTTTGCCATTAATTTCTTCCACTACTTCTCTTCTTCCTTTCTTTCTATTCTTTTTTCATTCTTTCCTTTCTTTCTTTTTCTACCTTTTCTTTCCCACCTTTTTCCTTCCTTCTTTTATCTTATGTATATATTCTCTAGGACATCTCCCCCCCCCCCTCTCTCTCTCTCTCTCTCTGCTCTATCCCTTTGTAATCTCTCTGTCCTTCGGAGTATTTCTTTTTATAGTCTGAAATCCCTCGACTTTTCAACTTTTCTTTTCTTTCATTTCTTTTCACCTTTCATCTTCAGTTCCCTTTCCCCCCTCCCCCCATCTCTCTCTCTCTCTCTCTCTCTCTCTCTCTCTCTCTCTCTCTCTCTCTCTCTCTCTCTCTCTCTCTCTCTCTCTCTCTCTCTCACCCACCCCAATCACCTTTCCACCTTAATGAAGAACACGTGAAATTACCTAACTCGTCCCTTTGAAAATCGCGTGAAAACACTTTATCCCTTTTTTCCCTTCCCTTCGCGGCGGTGGTCCAGCGTGTACACATTAATTTCCCTGAACCGCCAGTGTTTTGCCTCACGAACGTCCGTCCCTTCAACTTCCTTCCTGCCTCGCCCGCTGTATCTATCTGTCTGCCTGTCTGTCTGTCTCTCGAAAAACCGGTGCCTTCCTTCTTTTCCTTCCCTTCATTTCCCTCCTTTTGCTCCTTCCTCCCTGTTCCTTTCTCCTCCTCCTCCTCCTCCTCCTCCTCCTCTTCTTCTTCCTCCTCCCCAGTGCGGGTCGGCAGGGGACACCACGCCACATTACCTCCTTTCTCTGCCCTCAACTACCCTGGAAAACTCGGGTTGGCCTTTTCCAGCGGCGCCCCGGAGGTCTGGCCCGCCCGGGGGTGGGGGGTAGTGAGGCTGAAACAAGTAGTTACCTGACGACCTTGTTCCCTTAGGATCCCTCAGGCATGGGAGGATTTGATACACCCCCTTTCCCTTTTACGTTCCCTTCCCTTCCCATCATGCTTTGCTTGTCCACCTCCCTTCCTGTTTCTTCGTTTTTTTTTCCTTCATGTCCTGTTTTCTTTCCTTCGTTGACTGCTATTGTGCTTTTGTTTTGTTTCTTACTCTCTCTTCTTTCGCTTCATGTCTCTTCTTCCTGGCTCATCTCGCTAATTGCCTATCTAGTTTTGTCTTCCTCCCTTTCTCCTTTCTATCCTCCATTCTTCGGCTTAATCTTCCTTTCTTCTCCGTTCACATCACATCCTCATCACCTTGTACCTCATTCGTGTCCTTTTCCTCACTGCTTCATCGCCACCTCCCTTTCTTCCTGCTCCTCTGCTTCCCCCCTTCGCCGCACCACCAACCTCCATCCATCCCTGTGGCGAGGAGGTTCACACACTAACACATGTTCCCGAGGCATCAGAAAACGCGTGAAATCTCTGTGTAAAAGAGATACGCCGCGGTTCTCATGGCCTTCGATTATCAGTCTCAAGGAATACCGCCCTGGGAAAATGATGATAAATAAACTTTGTAGCAGCGAGGAGAAATGTTTGCCCTGCGACATTAAACACTCAGGTAACGAAGCCAAGTGAGCGGGTATTTAGGTGGATGTTTAGCGTGTCAGCGGTACATGAGGCTGGGCGCTGCGGGATGCCTCACGTCGGTGCCACGTCCGGAAGGCACTGTGACCCGTCCACGGCAGGAGTGACAGCGCCATGTGTCAGGTATTTGACAGGTAAAAAATGGCAAATAAAAACAAGGTGCCACCATCCTTCTCTCTTGACTTTCACCCCATCATCCCTCCGTCACTTCTCTCTCTCCTTCGCTCCCTCCCTGCCTCTCTTCTTTCTTTCTCTCCCTCCCTCCTCTCCCTCCTCTCCTCAGATACAAAGTGACACACGTTCAGAAATATTCACTGTATCCGCCGTCAGTGTTTTTGTTTGTCTTCAGTCTCGTCCTCCACCTCGCGTCGCAGCTCCGCGCCTGGTGGGGATGAAGTCATCGGGCGGGGCGGGGCGGCGGGGCGCGGCCGAAGAGGGGTCCTCGTGACGCTGGAGGGACAACGGCGCGTCCAACACTTTAAAATCCACTTAATTTTTATGATGAATTTTTATGCGTGCCTCCCGCTAAGTCGCCGGGGGGAGCATACGATTTGCTGGTGGCGGGGAAGGGAGTTGCCAAGACTGCCGACCACGCCACGCCCTCCCTCCTCCCCATGTACCCCTTACCTTGCCCTCCTCCTCCACCACCACCACCACCACCACCCCCATCACCTCCTGCATACACGCCTCAGGGCCTCTCAGGTAAGGTATCACACGTACGGAGTTGTCTGCATTAGTATGAAAGTGTTGCAAAAAGGTGAAGGTTGAATTCAAGACAAGGCGAAGGAAGGGAGGGAGTCGGCGATCCATCTGTCACCTTCGTATTTGTGTTGCCTCGCCGGTCCCGCCCCTTCGTTGCTTAAGTCTGCCAGGCCGCATGAGGAGCAGGGATAAATATTTCTTATGTGACAGCGCGCACTACCGACATCCATAAAGATGCATACATTCATATAAAAAGGTGGTAAATAAGCAAGACAATAAAACAAAAAAAGATACACACACGCACTGAGGAGGAAGACGAAGAAGAAAAATGCTTGTTTAATGCTGCACAGCGGACAGACAGGTGGCGTCCCGAGACAATACAAACGAGGCATTAATGTAAGTACCAGCTTGATGCGTAAAATACGACGATTAGACAAGCCCGCCGCAGCACCGCACACACGTCCGTCATCGTACACACAGCTTAATATGCAAAACGTCACCGCCAAGCCTTGAATGTCAACACAAAACTCTCTCTCGACTTGACAATGAGGCCTCGAGGAAGGCGGTGACGCTGCCCCCTGAGGAGACGCTAGATTCCCCCACACTCCATATCTCCCTCGATGACAACGTCGGCTGGAGGGATGCCGAGAGGAGCGGGTCAAGAACTACGTGACCGCCATGTTAGAGAGAGAGAGAGAGAGAGAGAGAGAGAGAGAGAGAGAGAGAGAGAGAGAGAGAGAGAGAGAGAGAGAGAGAGAGAGAGAGACTGCGGCTCCCTCTCCCGCCAAGCATCGGAGGCCAACACAAGGATGTCATATTATGTCTAGATTTCGTCTCTGTGGCATGATTGATCGGCCAGCGGTGTCGTAAAATTGACCGGAGTGATAGAGGCAATTCTTCTGACGTTGATCCTCTGCCATAAAGCATCGGACGCCCCATTAGACCAGTGAAAAACAGCAGGGAACTCTTTAAAATGTCCTGCTGTTCATGTTTATACCGCACGCTGCCCTGGGAGGAGACGGGGGGTGGGAGGAGGCCAGGGGGAGGCGAGGAGGGCCCTGCAGAAGGTGATGGAGCAACGGAAGGGTGACGAAGGTTTCCTCGAGCTCGGCGGCGGGTCGTCCCATCGCGGGCTTGATGTATCACTGCCATAAAATACTAACAAGATATTAACTCCGATCATCTCATACATAAATTACATTGGTGTGTGTGTGTGTGTGTGTGTGTGTGTGTGTGTGTGTGTGTGTGTGTGTGTGAGTTGGTGGACACACACACACACACACACACACACACACACACACACGAGCGGCACCTCAAACCATGACTCATCAACATTCTCGAGGTGACACGACCCTCCCACCCAAGACCCCGCGTCGCTAAATATCAGCCTCATCCGCTTAGCCGCGTCCTCAAGCAGCGACCCGGACTTATGAGGGGTTAAGTGGGAGTCTTTTTGCTCTTTCTGCCTCCGTTAAGTGACCGCACCACATCCGAGACAGGAAGAGTGACGGATGGCTGGGAGTACCGTCTCGGCCCTCTGTCGGCGACCCAGATCCACCTCTCGGGTACGTACACACGCGGCGGGTTAACAAGATCTGTATAATTCTGTCATTTGCTGGATTACTTAAAGTTGCTGAGGGCGGAATGAGAGCCTACCCAGCCAGCCAGCTAGTCAGGCAGACAGATAGACAGATAGACAGACAGTCAACCTCATGTACTACAGAATCCAAATGTTGACTTGACTAACCCAATAACACAATTAACCCCTTCCGTACTGGGATGTATTTTCACCTTGACTTTTGGGTGGGATTAGACGATTTTCTTGACATTAGCAATGGTCTATGGAGGTCAGAAGTTTAATGCCCAGAGTCTGTACTATTTCAATTCCCGCATGAGTTTTTTGAAGGTGTAGAAAATCAACAAACAAAAAAACAGAACTAATATGAACACATGTCTCAATACTGAAAAAGGTTAAATTCGTATCTCAAAGGACAATGGAATGTAGTGTTCGCATACAAGATTGTGAAGTTAATAAAGGAGGAACTTTTGAGTGTAAATGTGACTTGACTTAACTTCGTCACTAAATTCACCTTTCTTCTGAAATTCCTCGTCAAAGAAACACTCACTAAAAAAGAGAAAAAAAAGTAAATCGTCGATAACATGAACTACAGCGGGACATAAAAACCTACTCGAAAACTCAATAAAAAAGAGGTCCCGACAGTTAAACGCCCCAAAAGTTGATTATATATGGAAAAATTAAGTAAAGCTACACACATTCACTTCATCAGACAGGTTGTGGAAGAGTTGTGAGGCAAGTGGATAGGTGGATGGGTGGTGGGGAGGAGGGTGGTGGGGAGGAGAGCGTGGCTGGGTGAAGGGAGGGGAATATGGGGAGGGAGGGAGCTTATTGCAAGATGGAGGCCACTTAGTTCATACCTGCCGTGGGTGGTCACATTTGTCACCAGGTGGGCTACAGGGAGGTGGAGGTGGACGGGTGGAGAGGATGGGCAGGGATGGATTGTGTGACAGGAAAGTGGATCTGACGAGGAGGTGGAACGGGGAAGTAAAATTCGCACAAAAAAGCTCCCTATAAAGTAAAGAAGGAAAAGGCGGAAGGATTGGACGGAATGTGAAAGACAGGAGGAGACAAAACATGGAGGGAAACAGGAAGCATGAGGGAAGCAGTGAGGGTATGAGGGATGGAGGCACATGACGCTTGTTCCCGCCTTCTCCTTCCTTTCTCCCCCCTCCCCCCAGCCACCACACAGCCGCTCATCAGCTGCCTTATCATTCTCCGCCAATGTGTGGAATGCCCGCCGCCTATAACTCCAGACATAAGTGCATGAATTATGTATATATTTCCATCGGGATGAGCTGACGATGCGGCGGGGGCGTGTCACAGGCACGGCGAGGGGGAGGCGGAGGGTGGGGGGCGCGGCACTTCATCACCCAGCGCGGCGCCTCTCTCGCAATGGGCCGGAACTGGCGTGGCCGCGGCAGCACACATGTCCCGCTGCTGCTGGGGTGTCATGCACATCACTCCGCTCCTCCTCAGCTGCCGCAACAAATTAAAAACCTGACTTAGCACCAGCGCGCCCAGGGCAGACGCCTTTATTGATGGCCTGCGACACTAGATAAGCCTTTTGAGTGTATATTTTTCCCTGGTGGGCGTGCATGGGGCGGCGGCAGGGGTGTGAGATGCCGCATGTGTGGCCGTCATAACCGCAACGCACACTGGCACCGGAGCCAAGCAGGTGGGCCACACCTGCTGCCGCTCCCCGCTCCCCACTACTCCCAACTCTCCCCGCGCCCCGAGATGAGCCACGATTATAAACTTCTTGCAGTCACTTCACTTATTTTGAACGCGTTGGTGAAAATAAGGTTTTGGAATGCTGTGCGCGGCGGTGACAGGGGACGGGGCAGTGGGGGGAGCTTGTGGGACGACTGGGGGTGGAGAGCAGTGCATGGTTTGTGAGTAACGAGAGTGTGTGTAGCAAGGAAAGGTTGTGGAAAGGATGAGGAGTGTGGTGTGGATTGGTGGGGTTGGTGTGGTGGGGGTGGCGGAGGGGGTGGTGTGTGGTCCAGCGTGCCTCAGCTGCTTCTCTTGTTCATGTTCCTCCCAGACACAAGCACAAGCATTGATGTTTGACTGCTGGGCCGTGACACCCGCACCACCCACTCCCTCCTCCTGCCCGCCCGCCAGTCTGCCCCACAATGGCCTGGAGGAGGGGCGCACTCGTGCCCTGTGGCGTGACGTGATGGAGGACAGGAAAGTAGGAGGACTGAGGGAAGGACACAGTGCCTACCTGAGGGCGGCAAAGCTGGGGGCAATGCTAAGGAGGGAGGAGGGGTAAGGGGAGGGAATGGGAGGAATAAGGGAAGGGTGGCCTGCCCGTCCCGTCCTTTACAGCAACCACGGCACTAGTCAATGGGCGCGGTAAGGGCACCCACGCCTCGCCCGCGCCCCTCCCACCCACCGGCCGTCTTTGTCTCAGCTCGCGACCCAAGCCCAACAGCCAAGCAATTAACCAGGATTATTTTTCACCACCATCATTAACACCATTGCAATCAAAGCTTCAATGAACTGAACAAACAAGGGTGAGCGGCGGCGGCCACAAGGGCGAGGCTTGGCAGGGCGTGGCTGGGCTAGTGGCTCTTACGGCGCTGCGAGGAAGAGCCCTGCGGGACGCCACTCTCTCCCTTGCAAGGCCGCCCAACAATGGGGCAGACAGAGGACGCTAACCCGACACCACACGATCTGAGATGTGATAACACGGCCGCGGTGACATCCAGTGACATCCAGTGACATCTTGGTGACATCTGCCAGGGAGGAGCTGAAGCGAGCACGACGGCGACACACGCTCAATATCTCTCCCCTGGCCGCCCCCTGCCGCCACCCCCTGCTGCCCGCCACACAGCCGCCGCCCCTGCCACGCCTTCCCTCCCACGGTATTTACGTCATAATGATCGTTACGCGGATTACACGCCCTCGCTAGATAACTACCCGAGTCGACTCACTCTTGAGGGCGCGGCAGCGGCGTCTATTTAACGAAGCTCGTCGTTAACTACCGAATTACCTGATGAAGTCTTCTTAATTGACTATCAACTTAAAGCAACAACCGAACCACACAGCCATAAGCTCGCCCCTTCCCTCGCAGCCACACGCAGCCATAATCCACGAGGAAAAGTCCATAAATCACTTGTTCTTATCGTGACTTGCATAGCGCACCACGCAGTACATAATTGTAATCGCCCATCACGCTGCTATGGCCGTGTTGTGCTACCTACCGACACGCCGCGCTGGGTATGGCATGAGTGATTAAATTTACGGTGTGGCTTCGCTTTGAAGAGCAAGAAGGTAAATGGAATAATGAGCTCAAGATTGCGGCCAATGAGTCTGTTGTTGTTTCTCCTTCACCTCACCTACATCTTGATAGTTTGAACTCAGGCACTCAAAGACACTACGTTTCAATTAAAGCTACACCACGTGCACACTTGAATGCTGCAATCTTACTGGGTATTTAAGAGCACACTACCTTTACGATATCAACACCACCACCACCACCACCACCACCACCACCACCACCACCACCAGTAGTAGTAGTAGTAGTAGTAGTAGTAGTAGTAGTAGTAGTAAGATAGAGAGGAAGGCGAAGAAGAAAAGATAAAAGAAGAGGATCGTGAGTAAGGTCTGCTGCCTTCATAATAAAACAGATCTGAGAGGCAAGATGAGGAGGAAGAAGACGAAGAGGTGGAGGAGGAGGAGGAGGAGGAGGAGGAGGAAAAATATGCAAAGAGAAAAGGAAGACTACGAAGAGAGAGAGAGAAAAAAAAAAAGAGAAAGCCGAGATAATGCAAAAGGAAGAAGCTGCACGGAAGAGGAGTGAGGCGAGAGAAGCAACACAGCGGAAAGAGAAAGAAAGGGAGAATTCTGTGAAGGAAGACGATGGGAACAGGGAAAAGAATGGCCGCTGCGAGAAAATAATAAGCGAAAATAATACAGTGAGGAAAGAAAAATAAGACAGGAGGAGGAAGAAGAAGAGGGAGGAGGAGGAGGAGGAGGAAAAAGAAGAAGGAGAGGAGGAGGAGGAGGAGATGCCTGGGAAAGGGCCAACATACTGCAACAGACGAAGATAATTAAGGTGCCCGCTACAACCCCCTTCTCTCTCTCTCCTCTCCCTGACACCCCCACCACACCTTCCGAGGCATCCCAGTGGCGCCAAAGGTACACACACACACACACACACACACACACACACGGGCTTGTTCTTTATACTTTTCATCGTATAGAATTATTAGTTGATTTTATGCATAAAGTAGAGAAAAAATAAATGAACTGGCCAGAGAGAGAGAGAGAGAGAGAGAGAGAGAGAGGAGAGAGAGAGAGAGAGAGAGAGAGAGAGAGAGAGAGAGAGAGAGAGAGAGAGAGAGAAACTACTCAAACCATATACAAGTCAAATAAATAATGTTTCCCCTCTACCCTCAACATCTGAATCTCGTATAGAAAACGGGAAGAAAGATCCTCAAGTTTCAAGAACACGAGATTCATATTAGAGAGTTCGAGGAAAGAACAAAACCACGTCTTGAGAACCGAATGGCGACACGAAACACTGAGAGGAGGGAGAGAGATAGAGAAAAAAGAAGACAAGATGCCACAAGAGAGAGAGATAGAGATAAAAACTGATAAGAAGTGAGTTACGTACAACCTGGTGATGAGATAACAAGTGACGGTGACAGTTTACGTAGTTATGATGAGTGTTACGTGACAAGGATGACGGGGAGAAGGATGACGGTGATAGAACGGGACGAGTGTGGTGTGGTGAAGAGTGATGATTGTGGTGGTGGCGGCGGTGGCAGTGGTGGTGGTGGTGAGTTATGGTGACAGGGAATGACACTGGTGATGGAGAGGCGGTTTGATACTGTAACGGTGGAATGAGAGTGACTGATAGGGATGTTTTGTGATCATGCCAGCCTGGTGTGACGGTGACGCGGACACAGGGCAGAGTGACAGGTGTTGACAG
This sequence comes from Callinectes sapidus, assembly GCA_020233015.1. Taxonomy (NCBI): domain Eukaryota; kingdom Metazoa; phylum Arthropoda; class Malacostraca; order Decapoda; family Portunidae; genus Callinectes; species Callinectes sapidus. The sequence continues at coordinate 16,844,283 of CM035203.1, read as the reverse complement.
GCTGACTGACTCACTGACTGACTGACTGACTGACTGCAGGAGTGGTGACGGTATAAGGGTGACAAGGTGACGGAGTGTGACAAGGAAAATGCGCGTCAGAAACACCAGGATGACAAATTATGGCGTTGTGACGGCTACGGTGACTCCAGGATGAGTGTGTGACGCTGGTAGGGTGATGTGTGCTAGGAGGATGACAGGGTTAAGCCCTTTTTAGTACTGGAACAATTTCATAATTATTTTGCTCATTATTTGTCGATTTTAAACAGCTTCAGAAACTTACGTGGGGATTAAAATAGAACAGACTCTGGCCACTAATCTTGCAACATCCATGGATCCTTCCTAATGTCAATAAAATCATCTCTTCACACCACAAACTTGTGGTAAAAATGCGTCCCGGTACTAAAGGGGTTAAGGTGGCATAGTACTGACCGAGTGAAGGAAACAGGGTGGTAGTGACGGTGATGGAAGCAGGATGAAGGCAGAGTGATGGCGGCAGGGTGACGCCACGCAGTGCACGTCACCTTGAGATCATGTTACCTCCAGGTGGATATGAAACGTGTCTTTATTGCCCCACACACACACACACACACACACACACACACACACACACTAATAAATTCACTCTCGCCTCACTACTACCACCACCACCACCACCACCACCACCACCACCACCGCCACGCATCGCATCCGAATCTGAGGCCATTCATACTCGCGTCACGTCCGGACAACTGACGAAGACGAAGCCGGAAACTCAGCAGCGAATACGGACGGTCGCACCACCTCCTGAGTTGTCAAGTCTTAGCAATGCGATTCAATTCCCTTCAACAATTCAATCAACGTAATCAACTCGCGAGCAATGCTGCAGGGGGCGACATTCCGCTGTAATTAACTACTACTACACAATTTGCAAGATAGGGCTGGAGGGGGCACGGTGAGGTAGGGAGGGGAGAGGGAGTACCAGTCCGAAGGTGACTGCCGAAGATGACGATGATGACGATGATGACGCCGACATTAGCACTAGTGATGGTGGTGGCGGGAAATACACGGGAAATGCTTGCAAAACTCTATAAAAACGAGACACATTGGAGAACAGTGAGACGTAAAAAACAATTAGAGCCGTTTGGGGGTCAACCTTCTGCACCTCAAACGGTCTTGCCTGCGTGCACAGCAAGTCCTGTCTGCTGCGCGGCCCCTGGTGCACCTCGGCCTCGATCCTGTGAGGTACGAGGCCGTGGATACAGGAAGGGTTTGGCGCGGTAACTTATTTCAACTTGAGGGCTGACAACGCCAGATCTTTTAAGCATTCCACGTGCATTCTTCGCCAAAGAGTGATGTAAATTGTAGCTTCCGAGATCTTTGTAGTCCCACATGAATCATTGGTGTGTGTGTGTGTGTGTGTGTGTGTGTGTGTGTGTGTGTGTGTGTGTGTGTGTGTGTATATGTGTCTGTGTGTGTGTGTTGTGTGTGTGTGTTGTGTGTGTGTATGTGTGTGTCCGTGCGTGTTTGAATGTCCGAGCGTGACCACGGTGCTAACCATAAAAGAATGGAAGGAAAACACTCGGAGCAGCGCCAATTATGTATGTCACAAAATGAGAAAAGATGCACCTGAGACGTCCCGTTATTATCATTATCTTCCTCCCTCACTTGGCGGGCAGTGAAGGTTGTGGCTGTGGCTGTGGCGGTGGCGAGGCTGTATCGTCACAGTTACGAGTGGTGTCCGGACGAGAGCCATGAAAGAATAAGGCTCCGCTTGAGGGAGAGTTTTCCGGGTAAGTGGCCTCAGGTAAGTATGTCGTCAGGTGACTTCCGTGTCGAGAGGAGGGCGTGGGAGGGAAGGATGGCGGGGAGGAGTGGCGGTGCAGTGGAGGCAAGTCGCAGTGTCCAGCGGGCAGACACGCAACACCACTTACTGCCGCTTCTGCTTCATTATGAGTTACTTCTCGTGGTCTGTTCATCTTTGTTCCGTTTGCCTGTTTTTGTCTGTGGCGGCGAGAGACAAATGGTGGAGCTCGTTGGAGCGATGTCGGTGTTTTGATTATGCGGCGGGAATTTTTATTATCTTCTTAATTTAAGGTGAGGCAGCGAGCGGGGCCGCGGCGGGGCAGCCAGTACACCCTCCCGGGCAACCCGCCGCGCCAGACTTACATGTTAGCAAGAGGGAAAGTAATTTTGAGCTAAGCTGTACAGTACGTAGCTTACCTGCTTCGCTGGTGTTGTCTCCCGACTGCTGGGAGGAGGGCTGATGGGAGAGGGGACCCGGAGTGCCGCCCGACCCTGGGGATCGGGCATCCTCCCCGCCCGGTCCCCCAGAGTAAGACATTGTCGAAGACGGCGGCCGCTGTGGAGGAAAAAGAAGAGTGTGATTACTTGAGGCGGCAGGGAGGTGGCAGGGTGCGGGGCACCCGGCGCGCAGGGTCACTGCAGGCAGGTGACCACCACGCTCACAACACACAGGTAAATCGCATCAGGTAATGAAGCACACACAGGATCGTCATGCTCACTGCACCACCTCTCTCCCTCTCCTCTATCCTCTTTCCCTCCTCCCCACCCTTCTTTCCTGTCTCCCTCTGTCTTACAATGCAAACAACCTTTCCTGAGACCACCCAGCCTCAGCCTGCTCACTTCCTGCTGAACTCTGGCCCTCTCCTTCCCTTGCCCTGCCCTGCCCTGTCTTGCCTTCCCTCTTTCCTTCCTTTCTCCTTCCTTCCTTCCTTCCTTCCTTGCTTGCTTGCTTGCTTCCCGGAACTGAGGAGAGCAGGAAGCCCGGTGCAGAGGACAAGGCACGCGGAGCAGAGAGAGAGAGGAGAGAGAGAGAGAGAGAGAGAGAGAGAGAGAGAGAGAGAGAGAGAGAGAGAGAGAGAGAGAGAGAGAGAGAGAGAGAGTAGTGCAATTGTCCTGATATTGAGGCCAGCGCAGTCCACGTGTGATGGTGGTGGTGGTGGTGGTGGTGGTGGAGGGGAGGGGGTAGTGGAGATGGTGGCAGGGGAGGTAGAAGCTATATTGGGGAAGTGAGTTCTTGGGGAGTGATACTGTTGGTGGTGGTGGTGTGGGTAGTAGTAGTAGAAGTAGTAGTAGTAGTAGTAGTTGTAGAGTAGTAGTAGTAGTAGTAGTAGTAGTAGTAGTAGTAGTAGTAGTAGTAGTGCCAAGTGGACACCGAATAAATTTGTGTGTGTGTGTGCATGTAGAGGAAATTATTAAGTTAACATATAAATTCGTGTATGTAAAGCGAGTGACTCAAAACTCCTCCTCCTCCTCCTCCTCCTCCTCCTCCTCCTCCTCCTCCTCCTCCTTTCTTTGTCCTTTCTCTTCTCCTGTCATGTTTTTTCCTACATCCCTTTATTCTTGCTCATCCTTCTTTATCCCTGCCTTGTCTTGTTTATTCCTTTCTTTTCATCACTTTCCACGTATTTTTTCCATTGCCTTTTCCTCTCTCTCTCTCTCTCTCTCTCTCTCTCTCTCTCTCTCTCTCTCTCTCTCTCTGGAAATAAGATGAAAAGCTGTGTCATAAAGGAAATAAAATACACGAACACCTCTTTTTTAAAACACCTCACTCGCCTTTCCCTGCTTCTCGTTTTCACACCTTCCCCTCTCCCACTCATTCTCTCCCCTCTCTCCCCCTCTCCCCTTCTCCCCTCTCCCCTCTCCCAGGATGGCCCAGTAAGGATGTAATTTATTCCTCACTTCCTCGGCACCTCACCTCCCTTCCCTCACAACCACTCACTCCCCTCCCCTCCCCTCCCCTCCCCTTCCCTCCCCTCCTTATGGTACAGAAAGGGGAGGAGTAGGGGTGACTTGGGGTGATATTGGTGTGTTATGAGGATTAGTGAGGAAGTGATGGGACGGGGAGAGAATGAGAGAGAGAGAGAGAGAGAGAGAGAGGTGAAGATAGAAGAAAAGACAGAAGGACACAAGAGAAGGGAGGGAAAAAAGACAAGAAAAAGGGAGAAGAAAAGGGACAAATAAAGATGTGAAGAGGAAAGGAAGAGAAATGAGGAGAAGGAGAGAAAGATGGTAGAATGCAGAAGAGAAGAAAGAGGGAGGATGGGGAAAAGAGGGGAAAGAGAGAAATTATGAAAAAGAAAAGGAGGAGGAGGAGGAGGAGATAATTGACATAACCCTTGTGCATGAGACCTCACGCGCTCCCTCCTCCTCCTCCTCCTCCTCCTCCTCCTCCTTGTTGTTGTCCATGGATATTTTTCCTTCCTCCTTCAGTTTAAAGCTTCAGTATTTGTTGAAGTGTCGACAGAGAGAGAGAGAGAGAGTAATTATAATAAAGTTGAAGGTGATATGAAATAAAATCCTAATAAAAAATGTGTCATCTTTTCTCTACTAAGTGTTTTTCATCCTCTTCATCTTTTTTCCCATGGCATTTTCTTCCTTCATTTTTTTCCCCCTTTTTTACCTTCTTTCTTCGTAGTGTCTCTCCTCTCCGTCATCCTCCTTCCTGTGTTGAGTGGGCGGCTGAGTGGTGACGGTGGTGGCAGCTTCTCTTCCCTCCCTCCGTCAGCCGCCCACGTGTTTGGTGTAGTAGGGAAGGGGATTGAGAGAAAAGCTTCACTGGTAATTGTTGTGTGTATTTGTAATTGCTTTGCCTTTTGTGAATATGTGTGGGTTTCCGTGCATATGTTTGACTCTTTATGTATTATTTGCTCTCTCTCTCTTTCTCTCTCATTCACGCACCCACAAGCAGAGAGAGAGAGAAAGAGGACAGCGATTAATTAACAGAGTCGTAAACTTGTCCACGCTCAAGATAGCACCACAGTCCTCTAAGTAACAGCTTAACTCATTGGGGAAGTTAAGCATCGGATCAACTTGAGGGGATTCACGGGTAACACAACACTGCAGCTACCCTGGCTGGGCTGGGGGAGAGACAAAGCTGTAGCGGGGAAAGGCACGAGTAAGGGGCGGTAAAAATGTCTTCTAAGGTCTTTATTCAGAAACGCTTAGCTCTCTCTCACCTTCAGTGCTTTCCAAAGGTTCTTGTTGAAGGTAGTCGTGTTTTATAAGGGTGTTATTATGGTTCTGATGATAGATTTGGTAAGATTTCTAGTTTATTAAAATGAGAAATTGTCTTGAAAACGTGGCTAGTTGTCTCTGTGGCCTTGAAAATTTGTAATGGTGAGAGAACAAAGCGTTTCTAAATACGGGCATAAGATGTACGAGTATCATGTGTTGCGTGTTACTCCCGGAAACCTTGTGAATGTTGTGCTGTTGTTAACTAGCAGTGTATGAATTTAAGGAGTATTCTTATATTTGATTGTTGTTTTTTTCAGACTGTCTGGTATCTTTTTGGTCTTTTAACTTCTTCAGATGATTTTATTCAGCTCCAAAGAATCATATTGGGATTAAAATAGTGAAGACTGACCGTTAATCTTCTAGCCGCCATAGATCGTTCCTAATGTCAATGAAATCGTTTAATGATGCCTATAACTCATGATAAAAACGTGTCTCAGTACCGTGGGAACTAAGCATCTCATGAGGAAGGAGGTGCTGAGATCGCCAAGAAAAATGTAAAAAAAAAAAAAAGGGAAAAGTATTTGGTTGTAAGACTTGAACCGTTCAGTACACGTCCGTAGAAATATTTCCTTGTATTGTACGTAAGTATATGTGTGCTACTTTTGTTTTGTCATCTATAAGCAAAAAATATCTACACAACAACACTTTGGCTTGACATCTACAAAGGAAAAATATGTGAACAATACGCGTTTTATTATTTTTTTATTTCATTTATGTTTCAGTTAAAAAAATATTCCGGCGATCAACAGCACGTACATCGGATTAAAATGCTAAATTACAAGTCAGGAGCTTCTTTTTCTAGTCATCCGCCCGCAGCAGAAGCAGCAGTAGTAGTCATGATGGGATTGAAGTGTTCTTGGTGAAGGTTAGGTTACTGAGCCTTCGACAACTTACCGCTCAATAATTGGCTTAAGCGTCTCACTGCCTTCTCTTTGGATGTCAGAAAAATAAAGCTAACCTAAGCTATCCATGTTCTTGTACCGTGTTGATTGCAATTTAAGGTGTAGATCGCGTACCAAAGTAGATTCATGAGACATTGATAGATAGATAGGTATTTATTGATCACAGTTACAGTTAGAGTTGCATTCGAATGAAATTGCATAAACAAGTTAAAAGAATAAACGAAAAACGCAATCGAAGACTCAATACAAAACAAGTAAAAGCTAAAAGAAACCCAAAGTACATGGAAACCAGAATCAACGTAACATCACGCCAAATTTCAAAAACCTAAAAAATTCTAAAATAACATTGATAAAGAAAAGTAACTACGCAATTCAAAAGTGACCATGAAATTCAAGTGTAGACATCATACCAAAGTAGATTCATGACACGCAGATAACAAGCCAGAGTAGCACCGTGTATTGTTGCCCTAATGACTCACACGCCTTGATGGAATCGTTACTACCACCACCACCACCACCACCACCACTCATCAACGGAAGGGGAAATACTACTAGAATGTCTCGAGTAAATACCGAAGTGGGATCGTTAAGAAGAAATTCACTCGGTAGGACTACTATTTCCATGTTTAGATTAATACATTTGTGTTACCATTGTTTATTATTATTTTTCCTGGGTTTCATTGCTACAGGGACAAGTCTATGGATGACGATGATAGGTGGAAACAGGCAGAGGTGTTCACAGAGGGACTGCCACGAATAGGTCTAACAGCCTCTTGCAGCTTCCCTCATTTTCTTATGTTCTTCTGTACAGTATCTGCAATAAGAGTGACTTCAGTTCATTATTTTATGTATCTATGCATTTATTAATTACTTTATATGTATTTATTCAGTTATATATTTTATGCTTTTATTTATGCACGCACCTGCTTAATTAATTTACTTGAATTTATTCACTTCTTTTATTTCTTAACCAGATCGTATTTAATATAGAATGAAATACACTGTCAAAAAATAACGGAGAGAGAGAGAGAGAAAGAGAGAGAGAGAGAGAGAGAGAGAGAGAGAGAGAGAGAGAGAGAGAGAGAGAGAGAGAGAGAGAGAGAGAGAGAGATACGGGCATATTGTAGATGAATAGGAGATAGAAAACACTATATTTGCAATCCGACGAGTTTCAGAATAGGCTTAAATAAAGGAAATATGTGGAGGTAGTGGTGGTGGTGGTGTGGTGGTGGTGGTGGTGGTGGTGGTAGTGGTGGTGGTGGTGGTGGTGGTGGTGGTGGTGGTGGTGGTGGTGGTGGTGGTGGAAAGCAAGACATACTTGTAACAGCCCAACACCGTCTCGTCTGCCTTAAATCGAACATGGGAGACACACACACACACACACACACACACACACACACACACACACACACACA
>CM035203.1:16812651-16823336 GCA_020233015.1 Callinectes sapidus | reverse complement strand
ATAATAATAATAATAATAATAATAATAATAACAATAATAATAATAACAACAATAACAACAACAACAATAATAATAACAATAATAATAACAATATCATCGTTATGACAGTAATCGCAATACTAACAAAGCATTCAGGTAACGACACCTTGTGCAGTCAAATAGTTACAGCCTTGAAAAATGTGTTTACACGACTCCAAATTAATGTGCATAATTGGCAACACAATACTGAGCCTTTGAACATGACAAAACAGGAAGCTTAGCACTATAATTACTGAATAAAACACCCTTAACAATACATATCGTGTATCACCAAGCGTAATTATTTTGTAATTTGTAATAAGCGCTTACGTTAGCAGGTTAAATGTCACGGGTGTATTTGAAGATAATTACAAACATAGCCATTGTAACATTTCTATAACTATTTCTCATTACTATTTACACAGCCATGTCTGACCTTAGCTGACTGGTAATAAGCCAGCCTATATAGTCTGGCCGTGTTCCTCCCTATAGCAGGAGAGGGGAGGTAATAATGGTGGTTGTGGTGATGGTAGTACAACAATCACAACAACAACTAGTACTACTATCACCACCACCACCACCTCCACCACTACGAGAGAGAGGGAGGGAGAGAGAGAGAGAGAGAGAGAGAGAGAGAGAGAGAGAGAGAGAGAGAGAGAGAGAGAGAGAGAGAGCGCAAAGGACAGAATCAAATAAGGGAAGATATAATTTCAATCATAAAACAAAGATAAGAAGAAAAAATTCACAACCAACACCACGGAGCACCAACACTAAGAAACAAGTCACAGCAAACGCCCTCAGACTTGTTGACCCATGAGAGGCTGCCTGGAGAATGAACTGAACCAACAATATAAACTGGAACAGAAAAAAAAAATGTGATAAAGAAACCAACTACCAACTAACGACCTTTACACCAAAAACAGATGAGTGATAGCGGACCCAGTGAACTAAAAAAAAGAAAAACTACTAAAAAATACATTGGGATTAACTTTACTGGTGAGAAACAATGTACAAAAAAAGCTGTATGCCAGAAAAAAAGAGACGAAGGGAAGACGATGGATTCCAGACTAGCAAGAAACGAAAAAAGAAAAGAAAAATGAAATACAAAAGAGAAAAACAATAAAAAAAACGGGAAGGATCATCAGAGCAAAGGTGTGATGAGAAAAGGAGGAGTTTTCTGCAGCTGGAGCCTCGCGGGCGGAGAAAGAAGGTGAGCTGATAGGTTTTCTTTAAGGAAGACAAAGAAATCAAACTAATTACTTAACGAAGAGTTGTAGGGCGAAAAAATGCAATTAGCGAGGATAAAGATTTTGCGAATCTTCAGTTGGAGCGAGAGAGAGAGAGAGAGAGAGAGAGAGAGAGAGAGAGAGAGAGAGAGAGAGAGAGAGAGAGAGAGAGAGAGAGAGAGAGAGAGAGAGAGAGAGAGATTATAGCAACGTACATTACCTAATGCTTATAAGACCACCGGTTTCATAATAAAGAGAGAGAGCGGAGGGAGAGGTGCGCTTTCATAATACACTCAAGAAAAAAAGACTTTCTATCGTTCATGGTCATGCTTTTCCTTCACAATTTGACAATTAGGAGGAGACAAGCGCAAAGAAGAAATAATACGCAAGAAAAGGATACATTTGTTTAGGAAGGTTATTGATTCATTGGAGTCATGAAAAAAGGAAACATATGTAAATGAAGAAAAGATTAGGAAAATGCAGACCTATAGAATAAAAAAGGCCTCAATAAACATAGTTTGCATTTTCGGAAAATTATATTGCATAAAACAATTTGTAGATGGAAAATATTTGCCAGAACGAAGAGAAAAAAACAAAAATAATAAATTCAAGAGCGGTAATTAGAGTTTTAAAGTTGTAATTGAGTAAGATGGGCATCTTTTTTATGTGTGAAAGAAAAGAAAATAATAAAAAAGATAGCAAGTAGTGAAGAGCAGTTCAGAAGTTCATACAGCATGAAATTGATGGTCGAAGTTTTAAGTGTAAATGTTTTAACAATGTTGGGTTCATTTCTTTATCTTCAACTTAATTTCTCTTCAATTTTCTTCACTGATACGGTTTAAATAGTCGTACTTTGAAATTATAAACCATCCTCTTAATTAGGGAATTCTTTAACTTCTCCTTCCTTTGATGTGCAGCCCTCGCCCTTCTGAATTCTTTTCATTACTTTTCTTTATACAATGTGGGCTTTTTATGGAAATTCTATGGGGTAAAGGAGACCTCTTAATGGAGACCTTCTTTATGAAACCCCACCTTTCTGGGAACCGTTACCCCGAAAGGAAACCCATCCTTGGATTCGAACCCATGACCCTCGATTCCCAAAGTGCACGAGGCTCCACTTTACCACGTCATAATAAGAAAGTAAATGATGATATTGAAATTCTTAGGTTTAGAAAATTAAGGTTATTTGTTTCTTATTTAATTTCACTGCTGATTCTTTTATGATTTGAAAAACAAACAATCAGACAGCACAATCTTTTTTCCCCACAAATAGATTATTCGGTTCCAAAACTAATAGACTGAGGTTATTTCAATGATTCCCAAAGTAAATATAATGGTAAACAGATATGACTCTGTATGTTCTCTGCAGGGATTTCAGCTTTTGTTTCCAAAGTTATACAGTCAGTCTCTCTCTCTCTCTCTCTCTCTCTCTCTCTCTCTCTCTCTCTCTCTCTCTCTCTCTCTCTCTCTCTCTCTCTCTCTCTAAACATAAGAAGATTCCACCCTTTCACTAAATAGGCCTTGCGTTTAGGCATAGCTTAAGACCTACGGCCCCAGAAAAGCAGGAAAGGGAGGAGGAATATAAAGGAATACAAAGGAAAGAGTAGACAGCAACAGCCCTACTCGGCCTAATGGGACTGTCTGTGTGACTATGCTATCAGTACAGATTTTATGAGTTAAAACAGAATAGTGGAATTCAAGAAAGAAAGAAAGAAAAAAAAAGAAAACAAAGGGAAAGAGAAAGTCAAAGATGTGATAGGAAAGGTTGAAAAAATGCTGCTACTTAGTACACTAAAAAAGTATGCATGTGCTGAGAACGTCATTTGAGGGGCTGTCCAAGCTGTGTTAACAACTTCCAATAGTGTTGCTGTCGAGTACATATGCTGGTTTGCCTCATCTGATATAAAACATTTAGCTATATTCTTACAAAAACCATATGTATAAACCATTTTCTTAAATATTTCTGCGACGCACTTTTACTGCATATAAAAAGCTCCATTTCAATCTACAAGTTCTTTTTTTACCGTTTTAATACCATATTACTAAAATTCCCTCATTAAGAACCAGGTTAATTATTTACGTGGCATTGAGAAGGAGCAGAGCATTTCAGGCCAAGGTAACACAACTAACTAACCGGGTGAGGAGACGATGGCTCAGTTTGTATCCTTCCCTCCTTCCTCTTGGTCATGTTCAGTCTCTGAGGAATGTAATTAGTGGTCACCCGCCTCCCCTCCATCACCTTCCTCTTCGTCACACTGCGGAAATAATCTAATATGAAGAGGAAGGGGAGAGAGGGAGTTTGGGAAGATGTGCTGGTTCGCGTTATATCGTTCATGTATGTTATTGTGTCCATGGCTGCTGGTGGGCTGCACTTTTATTGGATTTATCACTTTTTCCTCTTCCTTTCTCGTCTATGCAATTGTTCTACTCCTGCTCTTCTTCCTCCTCCTCCATTTTTCTCCACCCTCCTTTTCCTCTACCTTCTTTCCTTCGTCTTTTTTTTTCCTTCCTCCCTGTTTTCCTCCTCTCCTTCCTAAACTATCCTGTGTCGTATATACTCGTATTTTTTCCCTTTTCTTTTTCTTTTTCTTTTTCCATACGAGCGCCTCTTCTCCACATTTACATACCACTCCACATTGTTGTATCAAGTTCTCACCACAACCTCAGTAACGTTATATTGTGCTGGCTGAACTCTCTCTTTCTTTCCCTATTCACAAAGCAATGAAGTGGGAACTGATATTTTGAAATGTATTTTTTATTCTTTTTTTTTATTATTTTGTTAAGTTTGTGCTCTCTCTCTCTCTCTCTCTCTCTCTCTCTCTCTCTCTCTCTCTCTCTCTCTCTCTCTCTCTCTCTCTCTCTCTCTCTCTCTCTCTCTCAGTAGTAATAAAGAGAACAAAGCTTTATAATCATTTGTCATCACGCTCGCTTGCGTCAGAATTAAAATGCTTCATAACTGTTTTAATTGTGTTTGGATTTCTGGGTGCGTGTTGCTTCGTGATTATTTAATTTCTTTCTATTTACGGTATCGAATCCCCGAATGTGAAAGTAGTGTTACGCTGCTCCCGTCCACATACACATACATACACTTGAGTGCACAAATTTGTTAGTGAAATGTAGTAAATCTTATAGAAATCAGTTTTCAAAGCACAACTTTCAGATTAGATCATGATTCAGTCCACCTCTAATGTAGAGAATGGCTTCAGATTCAAATATAATGAACAGGCCAAGACTAGAATTGAAACTCATATCGTTGAGTACTGGGATATTAAAGGGGCTTATATCCTTTGATGTGGTAGTCGGTACTTTCACCTAATTAGATAAAGTACATAACATGCTCAAAAGTTATGTAGGATGTTCAAGAATTGTTCCAGAGTTGTTCAAGTGTTGTCTAAGTGTCTGATCCTTACCTCTCGACCTCATTTTATTTTACTCTCCTTCACTTTTATCTAAGTTTTCCAATTTTAGTAATTTAGGAGTTGTAGTACACAGATCCCTTTTTCTTTTTCTATTTTTGTGCCTATGTTTACCAAAATTCACGTTATAGGAAAGAAGGGGGACAAAACCCTTCCTGTATGTTCCTTTACGTTCCTTAATGTCGTTAATGTGAGAAAATCTATAGAAACCTAGTGTTCATTTACGTTCCCTCGCCTTTCGTACCCATCGTTAGGGTGAAGGAAACCAGCAAGGCTTGTTCTTCCTTTATTTTTCCCTCCCACCTTCTGTCACTTGTGAAATACGAGTACAAGTTCGATAAAAGGAAAAGCGTCTGCTGTTGTTTATCTGCCAGAGTGCGGAGTAAAAAGCCACATCCATCGTGAGGTAAGTGGACCGTTTTACCGAGATGAGTCAAAATGGTGGGGACGTTTTTACCACCACTAGTTGATCTGGTTGTCAGTGATTCGTTTTTAATATTACCTGAAAAACCAGTCTTGCGTTACCTAATCAAGAGCAGTAATGAAGGTATCTTGGTGTTTCTGTCTGTGAAGTAGCCAGGTGAGAAAATGTTGGCTTTACGTTGCATGATGAAAGGATCTGAGGAGGTCGGAGCTCATCATCTAATCAAGAGCATTTAATGAAGAGGTGTGCTGGTAGTTTGTTGGTGTCTCTGTATCTAATGTACCGAGGTGAGAGAAGAGAAATTGGGTTGCTTGATGAAAGGAGCTTGCAATTCGTTAATGAAGAAAAATGTATCAAAGTAATCGTAATAACTAATAGCAATCATGTCACACTAATTGCATTTTCATGACTTTCTTTCTTCTTGCACTCGCTGCCAAAGGAAATACACCTTTGTGACATTGATTTCAACAAGATAAAGTTTTGAGACATTCATTCCTACAACAGTAATTCCTACGAGAAAAGTAGTTATTTTTTCTGTATTTTTCCATCTTTCTTGATTATTTTGATTACAATTTATTAATTTATTTCATAGACTGTCTACGTGCAAAAATACATAATTTGTCTTTTTTTTTTTAATTAAGAGCATTAGAAACTGCTAAAAGTCTTCAGGTCAACACACTGTAGTCCCTGTACGAGACATGCCTTCCCTATTATTCCACTTGTCATCCTCATGTATTAAAACAAAAATAGCCCTCAACAACAGGTCCATTATAACAAGTTTCCGACAATGCGACTTATGCTGCAAACTCCAACAAGGCAAAGCTACTTACACATTTTTCTATAACGTAGCTGAACTTCAACCTTTCCGGGAGCTGCTCCATTATTTACACCGCGGAAGACGAGCGAAGGGACGAAGAAATTTAAAAGAAGAGTAAAGTAAAGCCTCCCTCTGCTGTCACTGCGCAAATTTTAAAGCATTATGAGCGTAAGTAGCAGTTTTCAAAAGTACCTGACATGCCTACGCCTTGAGAGTGCTACACAAGGCGGACGTTGCTTGCCATCACGTTAACTCTTTGCAGGTAAAGATGCATCCCAGTACTGAAAGAGTTAATGTACAAGTGTGGGCAATGATTAGGTCTTCTCGTGTCTACAGCATTTCATCAGTGCGTCGCCAACTCTGACTTCTAAGTTATGTCTACCTTCACTTGATAACTTCCAACCCAAAACGCCATGATGTGAATTGTGATAGATTAGTGAGGTGGTGTAACGCTGTACACTTTACACCTCAATACTGAACTTGTAGCGATCCAGCGCAAAGGACTAAAGGGTTCAGTTTCTAAACCCCCACCAATCAGGTAAATGAGATCAACAATCCCCTGGGAAACTTTCAATCGGCACTGAATCACTGAGTCCTCTCCCTCCTCAGCACAACAACCGACACCGACTTGGCCTGGAATGGTGGAGTAAATGCAATGTTCACTACAAATCTTGGAAATGAGACAATACATAGTAGAAGACAAAAGACACGTGACCATTTTCAAGTCATGTGACACTTTATTTTTTTCTTTTCCAAGGTAACGTTTCCGCTCGCCCACGCTTTCCAGTTGCTATACCCGAGGAATGGGCAACCAAAGTGAATGGAAAATGGGAGAAAATAAAGAGGAAAGTTGTACAAGATCGATGGGTTCCGCACGACTGCAGCAGACCCGCGTACCTCCCGAACCACCACCCCTTCCTTCCTTCCTCCCTCCACGCTGCCACCAATCCCGCCTCTTGCCGCCGCGTCCCCAAGGATCAGAAAGCCACCCCATCATCACTCCACCACACCATACCGTCTGTGCCACAAACTCATTTACCATTCTCTCTCTCTCTCTCTCTCTCTCTCTCTCTCTCTCTCTCTCTCTCTCTCTCTCTCCGTAAATCATGAAAAACCACTAATCCGAGGGAAAAGTAATGAACGAAAAGGTTTTGAAGGATAAAGATGATTAAACTGAAAGAAGTAATGGATATTCTCATGTCTGAAAGGAAGAAAAGATTATGACACCTCATTCAAGACAAGAGATGAAGCCACACGAGGTTGCAAGAAAAAGAAGGAATGTAAAAAAGAAAATAGAATGAAGGAACAATGAAAGGAAGAAAGGAAGGATAGAAGAAGATGGACGGGGAAACAGTAAGGCAGATATAAATGAAAAAATTAAATAAAAGAACGAGAAAAGATGAAAGAGAAAATAAGAGAAGGAAGACATCTCAAAATGCTAAGAAATGATGAAGAGAAAGAGGGAAAAAATCAAAGTTAGACAAGAAGGAAAGGAGGAAAGTAAAACGAGAATAAGGATTGTAAAAGAATAAGAAAGAAGAATAACAAAAAAAGACGAAGACAAGGAAGACAATGGCAAGGAAATGAGAAAGGAAGGAGATAAGAAGGGAAAGAAAGAAGGAAACACGAAAAGCGATGAGGGAAGGAAAGAAAGATGGAAGGAAAAAGGAAATGGACAAAGAGAGAAAGGAAACACTAGAATCGAAATAATGAGGAAAGGAGAAGAAGAGAAGAGAAAAGAAAAAAAAGAGAAAGGGGAAAATCTAGAAAACTATGAAAAGATCGAGGAAAAGAAAGACACAAGATAGAAAAATACAAAAAAATAAAAAAGGGAAGAAAAGAATGAAGATTTACAGGAAAAGAGAAGTTTGGGAGAATAAAGACAGTAAGGAAAGAGAGAGAGAGAGAGAGAGAGAGAGAGAGAGAGAGAGAGAGAGAGAGAGAGAGAGAGAGAGAGAGAGAGAGAGAGAGAGGGAGAGAGAAAGCAAATGGTAAAATATTCCTCCCATTATACACATACAAAAATGAAAAAAATATAAAAGATTATACACAACCACTTTAATACAATGCTTAAATAGAACAAAAAATGCATCAAAGTTTTTAACACGCACACACACACACACACACACACACACACACACACACACACATACATACACACACACACAGACACACACACACACACACACACACACACACACACACACAGAAGAAGAAGAAGAAGAAGAAGAAGAAGAAGAAGAAGAAGAAGAAGAAACCAGCGCACATTCCTCGAGTTAGTGGTGGTGGTGGTGATGGTGGTGGCGGTGGTGGTGGTGGTGGTGGTGGTCGCCTGGCACGAGAGGAACACAAGCACTTACTTTCTTACACTCCTTCCTTTCATTCACTGAGTCCAGAAGCCTCGACGTGAATAAACAAATGAATAAAGCAGTGCCATGGCGTGCAGGCGTCGCGGGAGGAGTAGTAGTAATAGGAGGGGGAGGAGGAGGAGGAGGAGGAGGAGGAGGAAGAGGACGTGAGGCAGCGCACACTAAGGCGGCGTCTCCAGCAGGTCCCCGAGGCAGCTGGTTCCTCTCTCAGCACAAATGACACCATCCGTTCCCACATGCAGAGAGAGAGAGAGAGAGAGAGAGAGAGAGAGAGAGAGAGAGAGAGAGAGAGAGAGAGAGAGAGAGAGAGGAAGACTGCTCTGCTCCATGTTAACACACACAGAGCTATCCGGCTTAAGAAGAAGTAATACTAATATGTAAATGCCCAATTACACTCAACCATCGCCCATAAGACCTCCCGTCCTCCACATCCTCCTTCCCTCCAGCAGCAAGCAGATAATCCTCCCTGTTCTTCCCTCCCGAGTCTCCTGTGCTCTCCCTGGACTAAATAAGTTGTGACGGTGATTGTAGCGACGTGCAGAAGGAAGAGGAAGAGGAGAGAAAGAGATAGCAGGTAGCAGAGGGTGTTGTAGAGAAGACTGCGACCCCACCACTGCCGCTGCTGCCCGTCAAACACAAGGGTAATGGCAGGAAGTGGCCAAGTTATCACTCATTACCGCTCATTTACAAGCACGACGCAGCCCTGCCATCCAGCCCACCCTTGTTATCTTGCACAGCCGCGGCGACCTGACATGATCAATTGCTCACTCCATACGCCACAGCTAACCTGACCATTCAGATTATGATAAGAGGCGACGCAACAAGGAAAAAACGAGAGAACAAGAGTCAAAGGAACCCCCTAAGAGAGCACGGACACTCAAGAGGAGGAGGAGGAGGAGGAAGAGGAAGAGGAGAAGGAGGTGAATGAGAGGACAGGACCAGGTCGCGGTCGTCATTGCAGTCTGTAGCAGGAGCGAGGAGCAACACGCGTCGCAGTTTCCGGTGGTGGTGGGAGGAGGAAGGGTCGTTGCTAGAGGTTACCTCACTCGAGGTCCGCCAGCTTATAAATGATCGAATTACCAGCGGGCCTTAGCGCCTCTCTGTCCCCAACCGCTGTCAGCTGTCGTCTGGCGAGTCAAGGAGCAGCGGCAGGAAGAGAAGCGGGAGCAGGAGAGCGCAAGGGAAGCGATGTTGTGAACAGAACAAGGAAGAGACGGAGGCATTATAAAGAGTAAACGTATGAAAGGAGGAGGAGGAGGAGGAGGAGGAGGAGGAGGAGGAGGAAGGGGAGGAGGAGGAGGAGGTCGCATGGGTACGTACACAAGGCAGGGTCGAAAATTGCCACACAGCGCAGCTCCATTTAGGCTTTGTCATCGTGTCGCCATTAGGACGCCAAGTGATCGCTCTCAGGCTGCCGACGCCGCCGCCTACTTGCGGAGTCGCTGGAGAGGCCACGAGGAAAACGGTTGGCGGCGACCCTGACCAGGTAATCGCAGCTCATTACCGTCGCCTCGGTACGTACTACTGCAGGTATGTGTGGTGCGAAGGTGAAGGACGGACAGACGGGTAGAACAAGGGGAGGGTGAGTGAGAGAGGGATGAGAGGGAAGGAGAGAAACCACGTGATAATGGGAGAGGCACGGCAGGAGCTGGAAGTCAGATGAATGCAAGCGGCGAGGCAGGAGGTGTGACAGTGTGGCGAGGGGCGGGAAGGGCAGGGCAGGGGGACCACGGAGAGAGGAAGGGAGGGTAGGAGAGAGGTAATGATGAGAGACTAGTGGTAAATTGAGGCCGTAAGAGGGAGGGCAGGTGGCGTGCATACTGTAGCTGCACAAAACACTGCCAACAAAAGACAACATGCAGGGAGGAGGAGAAGGAGGAGCAGGAGGAGGAGGAGGAGAAGGGGGAAAGAGGCGGAGGAAAAAGAAGAAGAGGAGGAGAAGGAGGAGGAGGAAGAGGAAGAGAAGCAAGGGATTCCTAACGTGTCTGATTCCAGTTGACCTTAGCTGCAGTAGGTGAGGTGAAATACACACATAGTTGAGGAAGGAGGAGAAAGGTGATGGAGCAAAGGAAGGAGGGAGAGAAGAGAGAGGAGGGAGAGAAGGGAGAGGAGGGAGAGTAGGGGTGCACGCACTTGCCCGTTTCCCTCTCCTTTCTCCAATGTCCCTAGGTAATGGGGGTTACTGCTTACTTCCGGTGAGAGAGAGAGAGAGAGAGAGAGAGAGAGAGAGAGAGAGAGAGAGAGAGAGAGAGAGAGAGAGAGAGAGAGAGAGAGAGAGAAAGAGAGAGAGAGATTCTTCAATGATTTATCCGTCGTGTGTCTGCATATGACGTCACAGGGAGGAATTAAACAATGGGGTCTGTGTCACGTCCCCCCCCCCTTTCTCTCTCTCTCTCTCTCTCTCTCTCTCTCTCT
>CM035203.1:16782345-16794768 GCA_020233015.1 Callinectes sapidus | reverse complement strand
AGAGAGAGAGAGAGAGAGAGAGAGAGAGAGAGAGAGAGAGAGAGAGAGATGCACTTATGAATAATGCAACAGTGTTTTCTGCAGTCCGTCATGCACAGAGAGGGAACGTTATTGTGGTCCACCCTCGCCTTTCATCAGAGCTGTAATCACCCATGCTAACCACAGACCATAAAAATGCACCTCAGCACCTCGGCCTGCCCTTGACTCTCGCCTCTCAGGGTGGGTGGTACTTTGGTGTCACAGGTAGAGGTTTGCTAAAGAGGAAGGATGACTGATTGGTAAAGTTGATAAGTGTAGATAGATCATTGCGTAAGATTTTTGTTTTTTGTCATTATCATCGTTGTTATTGCTATTATCACTATTGTTATTATTATTATTATCATTATTATTATTATTATTATTATTATTATTATTATTATTATTATTATTATTATTATTATTATTATTATCATCATCATCATCATTATCATTATTATTATTATAATTACTATTATTATCATCATTATTATCACTATTAATATCGCAGCCATCATTATAATAATTATTCTTCCCCCCCCCCCTCTCTCTCTCTCTCTCTCTCTCTCTCTCTCTCTCTCTCTCTCTCTCTCTCTCTCTCTCTCTCTCTAGTGCCTACATTCGTCATGCTGGAGGGAGGCTCATCTGACCGTTCAACCATTCCCGAAGTGGCTGCCTCTCCTCGGGCGGGTCCTCAGTGACTGTCCTTGTACTCCAGGACACATTCACGGTACACAGAAACACTCAACAGGACTCTTCT
Organism: Callinectes sapidus; assembly: GCA_020233015.1. Taxonomy (NCBI): domain Eukaryota; kingdom Metazoa; phylum Arthropoda; class Malacostraca; order Decapoda; family Portunidae; genus Callinectes; species Callinectes sapidus. Next base: position 16,793,993 of record CM035203.1, on the reverse strand, counting down.
GTTCTCGTCCTTGCGGGAACATCTTTTGAGCGGCATTCCTCCCCTGGGCATCGCTTTGTTAGTGGAAACCCGGGTCACTGCCACTTCCTTAGCCTTCTGTTGCGTAATACTTCCCACTGCGATGTCGATGTTTTCTGCTTGAGGCTCCGGCAGGTACACCGAGTAAGAAGAACTAGTGGGTTGGCTTTTTAGTTAACTATTGATACACATATAAGGCTTCCAGGCTTTCTCGATAACTGAAGCTTCGTGGGGCCCTATATCTTGAGCTTGGGAAAGGTCCACGGTTGACGTGGGTTGTCGGTGTCGTCAACGAGGCTTCACAGCAGACAAAGGTTTGTATAGATCGACGAGGGAGAAAACAAGGGACGGACGAAAGGACAAAAAAAAAAAAAAAAAAAAAAAAGACTACTCACCCCTTTCGGAAAAAAAAGGTGGGGAGGAGAAAAGGAGGTCAGGCATTATCTTAATGGCTGGGGAGTTCCAACGCTGTCGTTTAGAAAAATACAAATCGTTGGGGGAAGAAAAGAAGGAGGAAGTCTACTCGTACAAAGGTTACTGCGTCGAGGCTACACACAAGCTAGCCAGACTGACACTCCACCACGTGAAGGCTTCTCCACTGCAGCATCTCAACTGCATGCGGTGGAATGGTTTCGTTCATATGTTATTTATGTCGCATTTATACTAATGTTGGTAATGAGACACCAGCCATCCGCCAACCAGACGCACCAACACCTGAAGACACCGCTTTAACAACCCCGCCCCCTGAAGTGGTGTTGTATTCTACTTTTGTATCACTTACTGGCATTACGTCCTCGCTATTTAGTGGAAAAGTTTCGCGATCCTCATCTGTTCATGAGGAAAGCTGATAGAAAATTATATTCGGTAATCGTACTATCAAACGTTGTGTTATTCCAGACAATAAAACGTCGTTGTAAAATATTTTTTGTCACCATAATTGCATTTTCATATTTGCTCCACAGTTTGTTTGATCGTTATTACATCACCAGCGTCCGCCAACCAAAAAAACATTACACTCACCTAAAAATCCATCTCGTCTATTTCATCCACCTAAATATTCACTTCTTCTCGTCCATCTAGCCCATATAAACACACACCTTCATTCCATCGACATAAACACTCACTTCCTCCATTTTTCTCATCTGAGCACCCATCTCATCTATTCCATCCACCTAAATATCTACCTCGTATCACCCATCTTGCTCATACAAACACGCACCTTCATTCCACCCACACAAACCCTCACTTCCTGCATTTTCTCCTATCTGAATATCCATTTCGTCTATTCTATCCATCTAGATATCCACCTCGTCTCGCCCATCTATCCCATATAAAAATCCACCTCCATTCCATCCACACAAACACTCACATCCTCCATCCATCCCATCTAAACACCAACATCGTCCTTCCCACACACGGCAGCTCTTCACAGGTGACGAGGGCCTTTGGGAATGACTACCTGGAAACATTCATTACCGGGTCTCAGGTTTCTGACAGTTTACATTAAATTCAGTGACATTTGTGGCTGACATTATATATTTAAATTTCAAGTGGTGGTGGTTCTTGAGGCTTTCGCTCCCTGCACGTCAGTTTGAGACTAGCCACCATTCATCACTGTCCAGGCGGCGCGGTCATCAAATCGTCCCAAAATGCATTAAATGGAAAGATGGCAAACTTAAATAAAACTGAAGATAAATTAAAGATAAATCTTAACAGCTGTTTTCATACACTCACAAATCCTTTCACGATTTTATTTTATTTTGTTGTGTGTGTGTGTGTGTGTGTGTGTGTGTGTGTGTGTGTGTGTGTGTGTGTGTGTGTGTGTGTGTGTGTGTGTGTGTGTGTTTTAGACGGAGAGGCCATTAAGTTGTTTCAAAATTAGGCAAATAATGAGATTGCAAACTAAAAACAAAATTGAAATAAAATAAAAATACATTTCACTTTGTATTTTTGCATCAGCACTTCCTATTAATTTTCGTTTCTTATTTTTTCACTCTTATTTTCTTATGTAATTCGTCCTAATTTCTTATGATCTTATGTTACATTATTGTATGATAAAAGCAGGCGGAATACCTGATAATATAGCTTAACAATGCACACTTGCCGCACAACATACGAGTAAATATAAAGTTAAAACACAGTAAGAAAAAGAAATCAACCTGACCACTGATATACTGTGATAAACAACACGCTTTCCCCTATACTCCGGTCTTATCAATATACGCACATTTCACTAATGCTTTCGCTTTCCACAAAACAATATCATAGCAGAGAAAGCAAATATACTATACATGTTAGCAGAGAGTAGAACACCTTCTATAAAGGTATCAAAATCTTCAAGAATAGAGAGAAGACATAATAGGTATCGCAATAGATGATAACTGCTGCTGAGGATGAGTTGAGGTTCCTCGTATACTCACTTAACTCCTTCAGTATGGGATACATTTTTACGAGTTTTGGGTATGAATAGACGATTTTATTGACATTAGGAAGCGCCTATGGATGTATGAAGATTAATGGCCAGTCTGTACTATTCTAATCCCCACATGAATTTCTGAAACTGTATAAAATCGAAAAATAACAAGCAGAATAAAGATAAAAACGCGTCCCAGTAATGAAGGGATTAAGCAACAGCTCCCTGATGCCCCAAATAAACAAGAGAGTATAGAGGGAAGATGACAAGACGTACGTGATAGAAAAAAAAAGAGTAAGTGAAGATGAGGTGAGGCTGTTGATGTACTCACTTGGGTAGCGGCTCCCTCGTGTTGTTCAGGACCTGCTGCTCTCCCGCTGGCGATTCCCGAGGCGACTGGTCCGTGCTGAGCCAGATCTGAAGGCGAGGGACCTGACGAAATGAACATGAAGCGCGTTAAGACACTACACACACACACACACACACACACACACACACAGTAATGGTTCAAGAGATATTCTTTTTTGGATGAGCGAAGGATGGCGATCTGAAGAGCAATACTGTAGGGAAAAATGAGAGAGAGAGAGAGAGAGAGAGAGAGAGAGAGAGAGAGAGAGAGAGAGAGAGAGAGAGAGAGAGAGAGAGAGAGAGAGAGAGAGAGGGAGAGAGAGATTGGAAAAAAGGATAGAGCAAATCCTCTTCCCTTCCCTTCCTTTCTTCCCTACCTAACCCCTTCCTCCCAACACACACACACACACACACACACACACACACACACACACACACACACACACACACACACACACACACACACACACACATCCCTAGAGACCTTGAGCGTTGCATGCATTGGGTGTACCATGAAAACTCTACCTGACTCTGAGAATTTCAAAACAGTTACTGCTTACACTTCTCGCTCTGTTTACCGGTGCATTATGGAGACCGAAGAATTAACGTTTGCATAATGTACACCTTGGCCTTGAACCTTCACTGTGAGGAACGAGAAACAGGACTAAGCTTCTCCGGAGGCCTACGCAGGAGTAAAATAATGAAGACTATATGGGTTGATGTTGCTTCCTTTCTGACGGAGGCTGGGCTGAGTGTAGAGGTGATTGGGTAGGGATACTGAAGAAGGGCAATAGAAGGGTAGGGATGGGGTGGCATGAAAAGTAAGTGAATGATGGAGGAAACCGAGAAAAGTGGAGAAGGGAGAAGAATAGAATGAGATGGCAAAGAAGAAAGGAATATAGATCATTAGAAATAAAAGAGTTCAAGGGATAAGAAGGAAAGCGAAAAGAAAGAAAGAAAGAAATATGGGAAAGGAAAGAAGATTGAGGAAATGAAGGAAAGGAAAGGAAGGGAGGTCTGTTGAAAAAGAATATAGAGAAAAAGGGAAATAAATGCAAGGAAATGAAGAGAAAGATAAAGGGGTAGGAAAGGAAGGAACGTGAAGAGAGCTATGAGTAACTTAGAAGAATGGAGGGTAGAGAAGAATGCTGGAAGGCTAAATAGTTAAAACAGAGACGGGTGGACAGAGGACGAGAGGCCACAGAAGTAAGTAATAAAAGTAAGATGAGAACAAGATAAAATTTAATCGATCTTTCCGGAAACTTGGAAATTGAAGAGCAGAAAGAAACGCAATGAATGAAAGACAGAAGAAAAGTTCAAAATCGACAACAAAGAAAGAAAAATCCATGAACAAGAAAGGAAAGAAAACATATTATACTTTCAGATGAAGAGAAAGACAACTGTAATGAAAACTTTTAAAAATTCTGCTGATCTCTCTCTCTCTCTCTCTCTCTCTCTCTCTCTCTCTCTCTCTCTCTCTCTCTCTCTCTCTCTCTCTCTCTCTCTCTCTCTCTCTCTCTCCACAAGTACCTTAGCTATTATTTCCCTTCCAAGAACACCCAAGAGCAGTATGTGTTCCACGCTCCGGGGAAAGACACGTGCCTCAGTTCGTTAATGAAGGTACAAACTTGAAATATTCCAAGACATGTGTTCTCAAACTTTTAACCTCATCAAAGAGCAATGAAGTCTCAAAATTTTTATCAATCTCCAAGTAGTTTGGCTTTTAATTAAACGAAGAAAACAAACACGCCGATACCAACATCAATACAATTACCGGTAGTAGTAGTAGTAGTAGTAGTAGTAGTAGTAGTAGTAGTAGTAGTAGTAGAAGTAGTAGTAGTAACAGTAGTAGCAGTAGTAGTTGACAAGCAGCATAAAAGAGGTAACACACAGTAATGTTGAGGAGGGCTTCGTTAAAGGTAGTGTTATCAGAACTGCTGAAATATCTGAATATTTACTGAAAAAAATAACCTATTTATGTCTGAATTCAGGATACTGAAGAGTAAAAAGAATCTAATAGTGGCTGATACTCTTAAGATTCTTATAAATTACTATCTGGAAATCAGAGACTGTAATAGCCTCTTCGCCTGAACAGTAAATATTCACTAACGGAGCAGTTATTCAACAACCCCTTACATGATCTCATCGACCCCTAGCAGTCGATATCGACCACTTTGAAAACCTTAATATCAAGGCACACTACCAAAGTAAGGAAAATAAAATCAATGACAACTTGGACCGCCACAAAATAAAGCAAAATTAATCACGAGTGCAATGCGGACTTCAATGACAAAAGAAATATCGATAAATTTACGCAAATGTTCAGAAATAAGGTAACTGAAATCATTGCATTCTCGGGGGCTTGTCTTTTAAATCTCCATACACTAAAGAGGAGACAGAGAACACCCAAACCTCTGTATTAGGAAGGCCACGTCCCCTACGCACCAACAGAGAGATACAAAATGAAAAAAATCAATTGTATTATAAAAGCCAAGTCTCCTATACATGTATCTTCAGGGGAAACAATACAATAAACCTCTGTAATCTGAAGGCCACGTCCCCCACACACCGACAAAGAGGAACAGGACAACCAAACCTTTGTATTCTGAAAGGCACGTCCCTTGTACACTGGTGAGGAGGAAAAGTCACTAGCTCATTCTTCACGTGTTGTTGCAGACAGACGTTTTAATCTTCTTGCCTCCGTGTCCCATCCATTAAAAGGAAGAAAACCCTTACATATTTTCCTACCTCCCTCCTACACACACACACTCTCTCTCTCTCTCTCACTCTCTCTCTCTCTCTCTCTCTCTCTCTCTCTCTCTCTCTCTCTCTCTCTCTCTCTCTCTCTCTCTCTCTCTCTCTCTCTCTCTCTCTATTACAATCTTGGAAAATAAAAATTCACAACAGGCTCGTGTCCCATCCATTGCAACAGAAAGGTGTCTTGAAGCTTCCTTACTCTTGGCTCCCTTCTATCCTCCTACTCCCCCTACCATTGAAAAAAAAATATGCTCACTGGCTTCTTTTGTCCATTCTCCCACTGCAAGATTTACGCTGCTCCACCAGTATCACCTCCAGCGCCACTTCTCACTGTAGGGTATGTAATTTACGTCGTTCAGATAGGAAATGCAAGTGAGATTGTCGAGGTCGTATTACTTGGGATAAAACGGAACTTTTATGTCTCTTGCTTCAATTTTTTTTTATTATTAACGCTGCAATCCTTTTATTAGTGATACAGTATGTTTAATCAACTTCCCCTTTATGAAGCAGTCTAGTATTTCGTTTTCTTCATCAATCTACCCAGTGTTTCCAATGGGTTTCATTGTTCTCAGATCCGAAGTTAATAATGAGACTGTTGCTACAACTCGCAGCAGAATATCGAGCTCCTCCCAACCTCCGCTGGCCACTCAGAACTTCCAAAGCCTCATTGTTCGACTGATAATGCATAACTAGTGAGGCTCAACTTATAATGATAACATTCTATGTAGTATATGCAGCACATTTCGACAATGGCGTCTAAAAGCTAAACTCATGCCAAGGTTAGACTTCCCAACTTACTGGCAGTTGAGACAAATGAACCAAAACTTTTTCATAATTCTTTCTATCCCCGTCCGCCACGTCTGAGGGCCCACAATAGTCTTGCTAAGTAGTGTAGCTTAGCTCAAACAGACAAAGGTAAACGTGATAACATTTTTCACAGTCTACCGAGAAGAGGTCCACATTCCACAGGGCACATCATCAGAGAGTGAGTGTGTCTGAGCGCAAGGGGGAGCGTCGCCAGTATCATCAAGAGGGTCGATATTGCTCCCTGCGGGGTATCAGTATAAGTAATGATGCCTCGTTACGACAAATTCCTCCTTTTCGACACAAGAAAGGCCAAGCTCCCTTATTAGTGTTGACTCCAGGTTAGCCTTTTGACAGCGCCTCCAGGTACAATGGTGCGCGATAGACAATCGGGCAAACAAGAAACCGTACGAGGAATCCCACTGGCATTATTAAGGTTGTCATCCCGGCTAGCCAAATGACTCCCTCTTTCCCCCTTAATGCTCCGGAGAGAGAGACACGCAGCAGGGTTCTCTGAGAGCGTCGAATCCTGGCCGCCAGACTCTCGCCGCTACTTCACGAGTCAGACGAAGAGAAAATACCTCATCACTTTTGCTGTTGTGGGAAGCAGGTATGTAATAAACAAAGTGATAGGTGGAGCCAGTTTTATGAGATACGCAGGCAAATGGCAAAATACCGCTTCACTTTTTTTTTTATATAGTGGATTGTACGTAATAACTTGTCAAATAAGATGTTATAATTAAACAGAGTAGAGAGAGAGAGAGAGAGAGAGAGAGAGAGAGAGAGAGAGAGAGAGAGAGAGAGAGAGAGAGAGAGAGAGTGTGTGTGTGTGTATATATATACCCAGTGTAAAGAAAAAACATGAGGACCATGTCTGTAACTTTTTTGTTTGACACACACACACACAAACACACACACACACACAAACACACACACACACATACACACACACACACACACACACACACACACACACACACACACACACACACACACAATGTACTCACTTGGTTTACATTGGACACAGTACCATGCTTCAATTGCTGTCATTTTTGTTTTTTTAATCAAGAATTTGATCACCCCGGAAATTGCATGTTCCGAGAATTTGATCGAACGAAACTGTTTTCAATAATATCAGGAGAGCTTCCTTTGAAGAGAACGGAGGGAAATTATTTCACTGTAGGTGAATACCAGTCTCAAGGGAAACATTTATACTCATGAATTTTCATCTCAAATTTCCTTGAGTTGTGACGCGATTCCAGAAAGTAAAGATGATATGGCTGATGGTAAGTACACACCACAGTGAAAGATACAACAGGATATTGTAATAAAATAATATTTTCCGATATTAGTGTTCTTCAAAGACTATCCACTTTACTATCAAACATTTAATCTTCCTAAGGCATCATTATAATAAGATATGTAGACTTTCATGAAGTATGGATAGCTGTTTGCCTGTTCTACTTTTCGTCTACAAATACGCCTCATTATTACTTTATTTGCTTATCTTTCACCGTTAAGTATACTGCTTTCTTTCTGAGTTCGTCTCGTATCTTCACTTTAGCATTACTATCGCATGAAACCAATATATTAACCATTATCTCTGCCCTGTTAACCTTGGTGACACAGAACCTGATTCTCTTCATCTCATCCATTGGCAAACTCTCATCCGCCCAAGGTAACTCCATTTCCTACACGAGTTTCAAGGCACTTTGAAAATTAAATCTTCCATAACCCTTACAAAATTCATTGACTCCTGTTAAGAGAACATGAACTGATAATGCCTTTCTTCAATTCAAATTTATTCTTTTGTCTAATTTCGTTGTGTAATAAAAAATGTAATGTGTCTCCAGTTTCTTCTGTTAACATGAACTATTCCTACCATTTTTTTTATCTTGATTCCCTTATTTTAAAAAGTGCAAAATGTAATACGCAATCACATTGAATCTTGCAAAACAAAACAAAAATAAAAAGAAAAGAAAAAAGCCACCACAAAGACTCCAATCCCTGCCCGTCTGTCTGTCTGTGTGTGTGTGTGTGTTGTAGTGCTAAGTCGCTCATAAACCAGTTCGCGGCTTTTCTCACACCGCTCAGACAAAGCTGTGTCTATGAGTTGCTGCGTGACCACTCACTAAATCGCTAATGAGGTATTGCCAATTTCGCTGAAAGGCCCCCATGGTCGCCAGCAAACACACACACCATCTGCCCATCCCGTCTGACTGACTCACCCCGTCTAGCAAACCTTTCCCACTGACCCACTTCCACACAGCTCGTCCGAATGACCTCCCTCCCTTCCCAGGACTATACTATCTAGCGACCAGCCCGCGCCCCTCACTCCATACACTCCATAGACCCATTCCCGCCTGACCCACTTCCCAAGCTTTTCACAGCCGCCACCCGCCAACACCTCAAGCCAAATGTCCTGGCTTAAGACTCGAATGTTTGCGTTGTTATCTTTTCAAGCACGGGCGATATCTTTGTAGTGATGAGGGAGTTACAGTGAAGTTTGTATGCATGTGGAAATGTGGGTCAAGAAATGCTTATTTAAGTATAGAGGTGTAAGAGTTGACAAAAATGCTCCAGATGCAAGGATGTGAACAAATAATCCTCCCTTTACTCTGGAATGTTGTCTTTCGTACATGATTACCAGTTCATACATTGTTTGGATTTTAATCAAGGCTTATTTTGTTAAAGTCATCGGCGCACAAAAGTCATAATTTCCTAGTTTCCTTGATATGTCTTCTAGTGTTTAAATTCTTATATCAATCAGTCCCTTAAGACCATGCATAGCAAATAATTTTAGTACAATTTACATGCAAGCCGTACAACTGACATATGACAACTGTATTCCGATTGTTTATATATTCAAAAATTTTCTACTGACGCTTTTTTTTTTTTTTTCTACTGATAATCAAGCGGATGCCCAATAAACTCCCTTAGGAAATCCACTGCCCGAGTCACTACCATTGTATTTTCACTTCTGCTTTTCGATCCTGCCTGGTGGACGGCGACAATACATAGTTCAGAGTGCCTCGCTGGGTCTATTCTGTGATCCCGTACAGTGCAGGGTGAACTAGACCAGTATAACGTGAGGCGGGGTGAAAGATTAAAGGATTACCAAAACCAGGACGAACAAAGCTAGATTAAGCCGCAGGAGTGTGAAAAATGAATACATAAAAAACACTGATGTAAAAAAAGAAATGAAGAAGACGAAAAAGCAACGAGTCACATCATCTCTGGGATAGAGAGAGAGAAAAAAAAGACGGACAACAAAAGATAAACTAAAAAATGATATATTGCCGGAGATAAAAAAAAAATAAACAAAAGAGGATCGTGAGCAAAGGAACATAAAAAAAGGAAAGGTCCAAAACTGAGTAAACGAGACGAGTCACATCATCATTAGAGAGGATAAATAAAAGACAGAAGACTGGAAACAACAACCAGAAAAAAATAAACTCATAAATGACAACCCCTAAAAAAAACAGTAAAAGAGATTTAGTATGAGAGAAACGAAAAAAAAAGGAAAAACAAACGAATAAAAGAAAAATCACAACGTTGCTGGTAGAGAGAAGCACGAGAGAAAACCTGAACGAAAAATAAATAAACAAAAAAAGCAAAGGATATCATTACACATACAAAAATAAAAGAAAACAAAAATAAAGAAAACCCATCACGGCATAGATAAAAAGAGAGTAATAACAATAAAGAAATAAAAATAACACATGAAAGATTGCCATAGGGAGAGTGAGAAAAGGGTAAACGAGGCTTGTTACCGCCGTTATCACACCCGAGCTACCCTTGACGCACACCAACTCACTAATTGCTGTGTCTGGCCTGGGATTCAATCGGTCAGGGCTGCAGTTTACGCTGATACACTTTAAAACTTACTAAAGCCCGAAGTCTGGGAGTGTCTGGCTTTAAGGTTTACAGGCTTAACGGAGAGATGGTGTACGTTTCTCTCTCTCTCTCTCTCTCTCTCTCTCTCTCTCTCTCTCTCTCTCTCTCTCTCTCTCTCTCTCTCTCTCTCTCTCTCTTCCTTCTCTCCTTCCTTCCTTTCCTCCTTTCCTCCTACCCTTCTTCCCTCTTTCCCTTCTTCCCTCCTTCCCTTCTTCCCTCTTTCCCTTCTTTCCTCCTTCCCTCCTTCCCACTTTCCCTTCTTCCCTCCTTCTCTCCTTCTCTCCTACTAACCCCCCCCCCCTCTCTCTCTCTCTCTCCCTTCATTGCACAGTTGAGCGTTTGATAGCCTCCACTTCTCGTGCATTTCGGAAAATTGACCTGAAGGTGAGGTGCCACTTTAAACGTTCAGGTTTATAATCGCTACTATTCCTGGCAGAACAACGACCACCACCATCACCACCACTGCCCGCCACCTTGGACCAGTCTTCAGAGTCCAGACACATTTCGCTCGCTCACCACTTCTATTTTCAAATTATATGTCCCCCCAAAAAATTGAGAGCAAAATGGTGCTTTGATTATCATGTTCAGCAACGTCTCCTTAGCATCTCTTACAACACATTGCTGGTACGAATGTCAATGTTTGAGGGACTCGCTTGCGATCACTGGCGGCGTATATAAAACAGTCGACCAGAGAAGGAAAACGGCAGAAAGAAAACAGACAAGAGCGATCTCTCTTTGGTATCTTTATCTATTCTTTTCTCATCTTCCATCTGTTCTTTCTCGTTCTTTACTTCTTCTACTTTGAAATAATTAGTGTTCGATAAAAAAAATCATATTTCTCTTCAATTACTGAAATACTTTTATATATATCGCCTTTATATTTATTAAAGAAAAAAATAGGTAAAATCCTGAATACCTCTCATCTGAAAACAAAGGATTAATTCATCATGCTGATCAGCCTCGTATGTTTTACCCAATGAAATTTCCTAATGCCCCAAAAGTCTGATGCTGCTGTTTGACCTTATTTTGGATCCAGGGCAAACTACGAGTATAGTAAAGGCTGTAAATGAATAATCAAATTCACTCAAATGGCTCTAAAACAAGGACAGGAGGAAGAGGAAGGGGGCTGCCTGCACACCGCCTGCTCCATACCCGTCCTAGTTCTGAATTTCACCCATGGAATGATGCCAGGAAACTCTCAAGTCACAAGGATTCTCGCAGTGACTTTTCCAGGATCTTAGCGCGGCATCAAAGAACACGCATACGTCTGTACTGACCTGGAAAGCAGAGCAGAAAATGTGGAAAGTAGAAGGAAACTCAACTTTTCCTCTTTCATCTCGACCGTCCCTCCCTTTCTTTCTCCTCCGCGTGCGAGTGATGGGCAGTGGCGCGTGCATGAAACAATCTGAGA
>CM035203.1:16766664-16782325 GCA_020233015.1 Callinectes sapidus | reverse complement strand
AGAGAGAGAGAGAGAGAGAGAGAGAGAGAGAGAGAGAGAGAGAGACGAGAGACGAGAGACTAGAAGTGGAGCTTGGTGGATTGGGGGGGGGTGGGGGATAAGGAACACCTGCTGTAGAACATCTGTGTGTTTGAAAGACCACTACTACCACCACCACCACCACCACCACCACCACCACTACTGCTAAACACCACCACCAGTCACAACCCCGTCAACCCTAAAACGCTTCATTCACCCATCGGAACTACATCATTATTCCTGACGTGTGACTCTTCCCCACTGCTCGTACACAAACCCTGGTAAACTGGTGCTAAAATCATGAAATCACCCTCGAAAACTCCAATAACCTGCATCTGAGCGTGTTGAGGTCGTGGAGATAAGACGAAAGAGTGATTAAGTTTACCTGTCCCTTATTTTCTGCGATGAGATAAGACAAGACTACCCTAAATAATGAGCTCGTCAACCTGGCAACAAATAAACTAACCCACTTATATATGGACTGATTGTGACAGTAGAGAAAGCATCCATGTTTGTACGTATTTTTCAGATTTGAGACGAATCTTTTCCAGTCTATATTGTTAAGAGACGTGCATTTTCAGTGAGTTTCCCCCCCCCCCCTTTCTTTTGTAAGCTCTCCTGTTGCCCTTCGCCAGATTTCCTCTTACGTGAAGAATGTATAACAATAATAACCAGTGTACTGATTACTATTAATTAATTTATTCATTCATTACTCGCTATTATAATTTCACTTCGCTGTTTACTCACTTTAACCCCTTCAGTATTGAGACGCTTTTTCTACCTTCAGTTTTGCGTATGATTAAATTGTTTTATTGATTAATGGCCAGAATCTTCACTATTCTAATCCCTACATAAGTTTCTTAGGCTGTACAAAATCGTCAAATAGATAGAAGAATAGATAAGAAAATGCGTCACTGTACTGAAGGGGTTAAATAGCAAAACTAACTACTATGTAAGCTTCTTGATACATATCGCTGACTCATCCTTAGTTTGTCCTCCTTAGCGCGTTAGTAAGGGAGTAAAAAAGTGAAGAGGTAGTAGTAGTAGTAGTAGTAGTAGTAGTAGTAGTAGTAGTAGTAGTAGTAGTAGTAGTTAAAGAATATAGCATTGAGTATTTATGTGTGTTGTGGGTCCACCTGCCTGATTAGCTCCCTTCCTCCTCCTTCCTCCCCACTTCCATCACTCTCCCTCTCTCTCCTTCCTCTTCCCTTCCCTTCCCTCGTCTTCCCTCCCTCATAACCCATCTCTGTCACCTTCATCCACATTGCATTAAGATCTTGCTTTCCCGTTCAAAACTCCAACCCACCAATCACTGTCCTCACCTATCTTCCTCCTCCTCCTCCTCCTCCTCCTCCTCCTCCCATCCCGCCCTTCCTTTCCCTGCCCTGCCCTTCCCCAAACGCCATGTGACTGAGAAGGTCAAAAGGAACAGAGGGGATTTGTTTTCATTTGTATAGTGTGTGTGTGTGTGTGTGTGTGTGTGTGTGTGTGTGTGTGTGTGTGTGTGTGTGTGTGTGTGTGTACACTGAGGCGAGTTGCCTTCAGACAAGGAAAACAAATTGCCCCAAAGAAAACAACCGTGCTGTATCAATGATTACGTCAGATTCCATTTGTCTGCGCTCAGAAATTTCCAGTTAGTTAAAAAAATTACGGAAAATTTTCAAAAAATGTGCCTTGAATATACCTTTTTTTTTATTCCATATTTTCTTTCATTTCCCGTTCAATTTTTCCAATACCTTTTTATCTTATTTTATTTTTTTGCCCCACGTGATATTGCCGTGAACACGAGGCCGGCGTTTAGGTTCAGAGGTCCTGCCAACAGAGCCAGTGTCCTTGTGGCGTGGGTTACTTATAGGCTGCCTTCTCGCGGCATGTCTTTAACGTGGCGTGAAGGCCGCGGGGTCATTCACATCGGGCGCGCGTGAAAGTGCAGGCGTGTGGTCTTATTGGTGTGGCGAGGACGCGTTGGGGCGAAGAGAACCGCAGTACAGCTATCGCCAGTAAACGTTGTAGAGTGTGGGGACTGTAGAGTGAACCGCTGGGGAACAACACTGCCTGGTTCACGCACACCCTATGAACGCGCCACACTACTGTTCTTATGCCGCATAATCACTATTTTGTGTGTATGTAATCGTTCCTCTGGTTTCGTAAGCTATGATTTTCTTTATCTAATTATTGCAGCCATTCTCTTCCATGTGTGGTGATGCTGAGGTTCAGAGTGATGAAAAACCCTTAATGTCTATCGGACCTGTGTGTTCTGTATTGCACCACTGCATGTTAACATCGAAAGTGACATTTATATTTTACTACAGACCCCTGAGCATAGAACAAAGGAGAATAAGAAAAGTCACCAGTATTATCATTAGAAAAGCTGAAAATGGAAGTTATGTATATATACTGCCAATACTTGCAGGGCGCGGCGTGGGTGTGGCAGTGAGACAGTGAGGCGAAGAGGCGTGAAAGGCGACAGCGGCAGCGAGCACCACGAAGCACAGGAGTTACGGTGATGGATGAGTCTGAAACTACCATCGTCGCCACCTCGCACATTGCAGGTCAGTTGCACGTGTCAGGTTGTCTCTGAATAACAATCCTATCACCAGGAGGGGCTTGGGCACTTAGAAAATTACAAGGCAATTAAAAACAATAATAAACGTGTTGAGTCGGTATAGTTGTATGTAGATTCTTCTTATATCCTTTTTGTTTTCTGATCTTACATCTTCCCTTTTCTTTTATTCCCCGTTCATTACCAATTGTCTAATTTTGTGATTTCCTAATATTGAGATGATAATGATGTAGAAATTCCTTATATTGTTCGTTAGCTTCGTTGATCATACACACACACACACACACACACCGTAGTGTAGTGGTTACCACGCCCGGCTTGCAACCGAGAGGGCCTGGGTTCGAGTCCCAGGCGCGGCGAGGCAAACGAGCAAACCTCTTAATGCCTAGTCCTTGTTCAACTAACAGTAAGTTGGTATGGTATGTAACTCGAGGAGTTGTGGCCTCGCTGTCCCGGTGTGTGATGTGGTCTCAGTCCTACCCTAAGATCGGTCTATGAGCTCTGAGCTCGCTCCGTAGGGAAAGGCTGGCTGGGCGACCATGGTGAAAGATACACACACAAGCGTCACATACATGTGCACATCAGGAGAAATGTTACTGGTTCTGTGATCACTGTAGCTTAATTTAAGTGAAAATGAAAGAATTATTTAAAAAGGAAAGCGCAACAACAATCACGCTTCACCATACAGGGTTTGTGTTGTCTCTATTGTCCATTGAGACGAACCAATAGAGAACCCTCTTATATGTACTTACAACCCCTCTTAGTCATAGCTACCTGTAGTGAAACAAGTGTTTAGAGAATCCCTTTTAATTAATGGACCCTCCCACCATAAACAAAGATAAATTATAATAACAATAAGATAAAAAAAATAAATGTGTGAACAAATAAATGAATAAGGAAATATATCAATTTTTTTTTTCTATTTCTGAGTTACATATCCCACCATAAACAAAGATAAATTATAATAACAATAAGATAAAAAAAATAAATGTGTGAACAAATAAATGAATAAGGAAATATATCAATATTTTTTTTCTATTTCTGAGTTACAGGTACTGTTAGAATATAATAATTCTATTATACAAAGAATCAGACATTGCTGAAATCATAGAATCATGTCAAATAAATTAGCAAACTTCATTAGTAGCTTTAAATATTTTCTTGAAAACATATGTAACTTCAGCAGTTCTGCCACGAGGTGCGATCAAAAAGTTCCAAGATTATGTTTGCTGAACGAGGCTTGCCAGGGCCCAGGGAGTCAAGAAACCTCATGCAAGGCACTGAGTACCACTAACTTTCTTGATGTGACATTAAGAGGTAGCAACTTAGCAAAGAATAAACAGCAAATTTGGAGAAAACTTAAAAAATTAGTAATGAACACCCCTACAATTATATATAGACTATCGTAGACCTATAACATATTAAGATAATCAGTCTTTTGAGTGGTAGTTGTACTGCAAGAGGATAAAAATGTCACTGAGGAGCAGCAAAAGATCATGAATTTGGTCCATGATTACTAGAATATAACATAAAAGAAAAAATGGGAAACAGAACTGTGCATTAGAATCATCAGGCCACCATCATTAGTACGTCGCTTGAAGCAGTTCATGCATCTCATGAATGCTGTGATGTCATGCATTACACCACTGCCATGTTGGCACGTCCAACACCCATCACACCTTGTTAGTGGAAGCAGTACTTGGGCTACATAGCATTGAAGTCTGGGAGGATTTCTGTAAACATTTTAATCCAATCTTCCTAATGAAGATAATCACCTCTGTGCTCACCACTACAAACCAAACTGGGAAGTACTAGTGCAATGTTCAGATAACATTATTTTGGCACAAGGATTTAACTAAGTAGTAATGCCTGCTGAATTTTGAAAACCTAGAAATTAAGAAAAAATAATAATATGAAATAAAAGTAATAATAAACACAACCATTACTCCTTTATTCGTGTTTCCTCAAAAGCTTTAGCTGTGCATGATTTTACCTTTTAATAATGTTAAAAATCCAGCATGAATTGCAGATGATGTTTAAAAGAAAGTTCCTATTTGAAGCGTGGTGGAAGCTCTAAGACTAGTGTACAGTGTGTACACTACAGAAGACAACTAGATCGATGAAGAGATATAATGGAATTTAGACTGACTAAGTCTTTTCTGTCTTATAGATACAGTCTAGGAACTTTTTAATTGTACCTCGTGCGTCTATCTAAGATTTTCTAAAAGAAAAGCAATGGGAAAATGTCACACACAAGCAGAATCTCAAAGGGGTAGTATTATGTAAGCCTTGCCATGGATGCAGTGACACGGTGTCCCCTTCCAGATCGCCCCACTTTTTGGCTGAAGAAGCTGCTAACAGGTTTTCAAAGATTCCGGAATGGGTAAGTATGTCCGCGGTAGACCAAACCTCCCAAAGGAAAAGCAAAATTATTCCAATAAATAAAAAGTTTAAAAACATTTAAAAGAAATACTTTTTTCAATGTTTTCTTCTCCATACTTTTGTTATAGAAGCTTTGTTATTTTTTCTTTTTAATTTTGATGAACACATTACTGTATTTGGTTTTCCTTTTGTTATACTTCGTGCTATTGATATCAGGGAGGTTTATCTGCATTATTCTATGTAGCTGCAGGAAATAATTATACTAATCATAGCATTAGGGTAGAGATGCCTCTGCCATTCCTTTCTTTTGTGTTTCTAGTATTGTGTGAGCATAGATGGAAATACAAAGTGAGCCAATGTGCCAGATTTTGAAACATTTTTGTTTGTTCTTTTTTTATTGAGAACTTTTTTCAGTTTTATGTGTTTGTATAAATGTATGTGCTGAAGGTTGCTTATGTGTGGAAGCCTCTGTTCATGAATGTCAACATACTGTACTACTATCCATTATAAGCTTGTATGCACATCAAAGTTACTTCAAAGTATTTTTAGTCTCTTAGCCACATGATAGTAAGGGGAGGGAGAGATGAAATCAGTAGGCACACTAATATAAAGGAGAAGGTTATTGAATTTATCTATTATTATTATCATTATTTTTATCTTAGGACATGTGGGGTGTTTATTATGTGGTGGGTGTAAGGGGCAGCATGGGTGGTGTGACAGTCAGACTCAAGAAGTGATTTAGTTTTTTTTCTATCTTATTTCATATCTTCTTGTCTATTCTTTGAGTATTCTGCAGGAAAAAATATTTCTTTGCTGTCACACCATCTAAAACATTAATTTCTCTAAGTCCAATGGTGGTGTTGTTTACTTCCATCAATTTAATAAAGATTTTTGTGACATTTATTTTAGATCTCTCGCCTCACCTTATAGTAGCCTGTGAGGTTCCTTATTTTATAAATCATGATAAGCCTACATGCTCATTTGCATCAATGCAATAAACAGCTTAGCAAGGGTTTCATGGCCTGCAGGTGCACCAAAGGATTTTGAATGGTATGAAATTTGATTTGATAGAGAAGTATGTTCATTCCATTTCAGAAATACCAAGTGAAACTGGATGTCACTTCCAAAAACTCAGGTTTTTTTCAGGATTTTATTTTTATCACTAATGGGAATAATGGCACATTAGACATGAGTATGAGGGACATCAAGCATTTAGAGTCAGTCCTAATGCCAAGTGTCTTAAACAGTCCATTGCTCAAATGAACCTGTGGCATGCATATTTTGTGGTTTAAATTACACAATTGTATGTTGACATTACAGAGGATCAGCCATGAGAACAACACATGGCAGTTTTGTCCATGCTTACACCAGTATGTCTGAAATATGCAGCACATATATTTGATACAACACACATGCCATTTCCATTAACCTCCTTAGACCACAACCCTCTCCATCCCATCCACCTTCACTCCAGTGCATAAGACCTCACTAACAGTGTCCATTCTTCCGCAGGGGCCATGAACTACCCATCTACTACTCAGGCTTTGTTTGCACTCATCGTAATGATCATTGTGCTGCTATTCATCCTGGTCTACTGCTGCTGGGGAACCTTCACTTGTGCCCGCCAGGACGATGTCACTGCCCCTTCAACTGAGGAAGGAGGGGGAGGAACCAACACTCATCAAAATGTTCGCCAGATTCTTCATGGGCCACACACTGTCATTGTGCCCATCAACAACATGATTTATGTTGGAGATCCTGAGACTCATCAGATATACCAGATTCCAATGGACCGTGACAAACCTCCTGCTTATACTGAGGTATTCCATGCAGGTCCTCCACCACCTTATAGACCAGATACCATTGCTTCAGACTCTAGTAGCACTGCCACAGCAAACAGAGAACAGGAGGATACCAGAACAACTCTGCCTGAAAACCCCCCAGCCTATGATGAATGTCTATCAACCACAACAGAAGAGTTTGGAGGAGAGCAGGGTAGAGATGCAGCTTCAGTTCTTCCTGAGCAGCAGCAGCAGCAGCAGCAGCAGGAGCATACACCAGTATCTGGAACTCCTACTGATACCACTGCCCCTACTGTCACAGAGTCCCCATTACCTACAGCAAATGAGTCAGTTCAAGAAGTACTGGAAGCATCAAGAACTCCAAGATCAGACTTGGTCCTCACAGTGAGTACTTTGCAGCCTGCTGAGGAAGGGCCCCACAATGCCTCTGCTAAGCCTCAAAAGGGACATTGAAGGAAATTCAGACCATTATTCACTGTGCCTTTTTTAATGTCCTTATGAGAGTGCCCAGCTTACGAGTATAAGAGTGTATCCAGGGGTTAGCTGAGGAGATGAGGGAAGTTGTTGAATGAATGCTAGTCTACCTATATTTTGATGAGGTGGTTGTCTAGAATTTGAATGTTTGAGTGGGATAATGTTGTGCACACAAGGTATCCAGATTTTGTGTGCCTCCACATCACTGTCAGGAGACACAAGGAATCCAGTGGAGAAACTCAATCATATCGTCAGTACTGTGCTGACTTTTGTCCTGTCTTTAATTGAAACTGCTTAACTTGAGCTTGTAATGAATAAGATACTTCCCCTTAACTTGATTTTCTTCCTGTTTTTTAAATTGTTCTTTCAATTCTCTCTCTCTCTCTCTCTCTCTCTCTCTCTCTCTCTCTCTCTCTCTCTCTCTCTCTCTCTCTCTCTCTCTCTCTCTCTCTCTCTCTCTCTCTGTAAAATCACTGTAATGTCATCTTTCTTGGTGACATGGCTGTGTCTCCACAATAAACAAATCTCTATCAATATTTCCTGCATAACAGTAGTGCATTATTTGCCCTCTCAGGAGGTTATGCAAACCATTAATAGTATGAAAATGTCAGATTTTGTTGAACGTGGCTGTGACTTTTGCTGACCATAAGACAGAATGAGCAAAGGTGTAGTGTGTTCTTGGAGTGTAGCTTTAGTTTTGTATGTGGCCCTTGCATGGGTCTGTGGGATCTCAGGCCACTACTGTGATGGCCAGTCCAACTCTGCTCACGTACAGTATAAGCTAACCAAAGTCATGAATGTGTGGTTATCTCTGGGGTGAGGGGAATGCATCTATAAACTTGTGAATACTTCAAGAATAACAACATTCTTATGTTCAGATGATCTAGGAAAGTTGTGCCTTTTGTACCTGTGATTAGAATCTCCACCATATGGTTCAGTTTTTTTCCATAGCAAACTTGTTATTCTTGAGGAACTTACATTGAACTTTTGTTATGAATAGATAATGTAAATATGCATATGTATTGTGCATTGGTCAAATGATTAAAGATCGAGTTTGTTTCTTATTTATTGTCATCTCAGCCTAAAAGAGCTTTCATAATTGGAACCGGCCTAGCAGTGATAGTGTTTGGCCATCATCATCATCTGAACACATATGATAAACTGCAGGTCTCAGTCTTGAAAGATCTCATATCAAAGTGGCACCACGAGCAATCCATAACACTGTTGAATTATCAGGTATTGATCTTGGCTGAATTAATTGAAAGGCTTTTATAGACTTAAAAATTCTATATTTAATATGTGAGAAAACAGACAAAATAAATTGCTGATAAATTTTCCTCCTTCCCTCCTGAACTGACATTTGGTGTATTGTGTTAGTACCATCAAGGGAAAAACTAATGACCCAGTGTGACAATTATTCATTTATGAAAAAAAGAAAAAAAAACAGGATAAGATGGGAGTGGAAAAAAGGATGTTTCCATATGATGAATAGGAGAGGAAAGTAATATCTCACACAGGTAGATCAAGCATGATGTTAATATTAAAAAGTTCACAGGAAAGGTAGCACATATTGCATGTGTGGGCTCCCTGACACTGATTCTTGGACTTTCACCATGTACAGATCTAACCACATCTGAGACAGGGGCAACTGGATTCACCTTACACAACCACTCTGTGTGTTCTGCTCTGCAAAATAACACAATGGAAGTTCAAGACCAACAGGTGGCCCAAACATACTGAGCCAACTAATGAGGTATGTTCTGAGGGCAGCAGCATCACAGGGTGGGTGAGGTATTACCTGGGCTATCAGTTTGGCAGTGTTGCATGGGTGCAGCTGGAAATAAGGCCTGCCCAGGAGAGGGTGCTCAGTCTGTGTCAAGGTACCCCACTTATTGTTGAGGATCTGTTCTCTGTGGGTGACATCCACTCCCTCCCACACATCATCCAGGCTTAGCAGCTGCCCTGATGAGTACCAGGCATTGAAGTACAGCACTGGGACAGAGTGACTCAAGCTGTACACAATGTGGTAGTCATAAGTGGTGAAGTGTGAGGTGTTGTGTGTCTCCATCATTGCTGGATCTGAGAATTCCTCCTCCTCCTCCTCCTCCTCCTCCTCAAGTTGTCTGTCACCCTTGCATGTGGTGTTGTTCTTAAGTTCCTTTGAGGACTTGCCCTTAATGTACTGGACCTTGTGGATACATAGGCCATCTTTGTCTTGAATATCACTCCTTAGTTTCCAGGAGTCCCCAATCTTCTTGGACAATTCTAGAAATTCCAAACATGCTACTTTGAATTCTTCATAGCTGATGGTGGTCATGTTGCTCTTGGCTTTCCAACACTGCAAAGATAAGAATATATTCTGAGAATTATGATGATTCAATACAATGCTTATTATCTAATGACTATCTCCCAAAGCAGCACTGCATAACCCTCTCCTTACTAATTGTAGCACACAAAGCTCTCTGCATAAATTGTTTGAATTCCAAAATTTTACATTCTGCTTTTCTGACATAAAGCCTAAAGATTACTTATCACATGTTGGGGACAAGCCTTTATCATCAGGAATGATATACCTTTTTTTTCTGAGCAACACCTATCTACTCCTTCATAACTGAAGCCTACTTGTCATAAATTATTGTGACCTGACTTGCATCATCAACACTGCACAGGTTCATTTCCATTATCAATAAATCCCTATCTATTGGAAGAGGGGATAAAGAGGTTGACACATTTATAACACACATGGCACTATCTCCGGAACATGCAATCGCTTTTCTGCACTTAATTATTCTGAGTGTTGTACGGAGAAGGCGAGCCAAACGCCTATGGGTACGTTCCTTATTTGCTTACCGTTGGCAGGACACAAACAGCAGCTGGGTGAGCAGTGAGCAGTGAGCAGTCCTCATCGTCACCATCAGCAGGGCTCAGGCAGTGCACGTGTACACTGTACAGTACACCAGCAACCAACGAACACTGCTGAGATCGGACCACAATTTAGTGCAGGGCATCGCTGGAGATCATAAGACTGGTATCTCACGCCTTGAAGGGAGAGGGGGAGGACTTATAAAGTGGCTGGAGGCAACACTGTAAAGGTATCCCTGCTGGTATAGTGTTACGAGGTAAGCATTTTGTGTGTGTAATTCACTGTCACAGTCGCCTGCTGGTCAGCCAGCCAGCCTTTTCCCTACAGAGCGAGCTCAGAGCTCATGTAGACCGATCTTCGGGTAGTGTGTGTGTGTGTGTGTGTCCGTCCGCACTGGGCGATTTGCCCGAGTGTTGTAGCTTTCAGGAGGGTTTTTCCAAGATGGCAAAGATTTTAGACGTGAAGTTGGGAATGATTGCCATAAGTTTTGATGAAGAGGAAGAAGTGTGGTATGATGTGATTAACTACATTAATGAAATGAGTAAACTTCTTACCCTCTACATCAGTTTCT
The DNA here is from genome assembly GCA_020233015.1 of Callinectes sapidus. Taxonomy (NCBI): domain Eukaryota; kingdom Metazoa; phylum Arthropoda; class Malacostraca; order Decapoda; family Portunidae; genus Callinectes; species Callinectes sapidus. The sequence goes on along the minus strand of CM035203.1, from coordinate 16,771,652 downwards.
TCTATTTTATGTCATATATCTTGCTTGAAACTGCAAACCATATGATTTGGCTTTGACAAGTCATAAAGAACAACTCATGCTAACTACAATATGTTAGTCTTAGTCATATAATAGTGGGGAGCATTACAAAACTAAACCTACTTGAACATATTTAACTTCATAACTTTAAAGAACCCCTTACCTCCTTTACATCATCTTAACCACCTTTCTTTTCAGGCTTCAGCGATGGCCATCTCAAGCGGTAATGTGCTGAAGAGACCCAAGGTGGTGGAGGAGTCTCACACTTCAGACTCAGATGATGACCAGTCTGAGGAGAAGGAGGGGGAACAAGAATTGGAGCCTGGGGATTTGGAAATCAAGGAGGAAGTGGAAGATGATTATTTAGATCAGTCCAACTATGAAGGAGAAAGTTTTACTGCATTTTCCACTGATGATGACTTCACTGAAATCAAGGAGGAAGAGGAAGAGGAGGAGGAAGCAAATGAGGCTGAAAAGAGTACAAACAGAACCAAGTCATTGGAACAAAAAGCAAGAAGAAGTAAAAAAGTGAAGATAAAAGAGTCAGAAACTGATAGTGATGATTCTGATGATATGAATGATGATTTTGAGGAAGGGGAAAGTGAAGAAGATAATTTTGGTGATGATGAGAGTGAGAAGGAAGAGGAAGATGGTGAAGATAATAAAAAGAGTGGCTCGGGTTTGGCAGACATGATGGCCAAGATCCTTGGAACAAAAAAATCAGGGAATGTCATATTATCCAAAGCAAAGACAGACATGGAAGTGAGGAAAAGCATGAAGGTGAAACAGGAAGACACATTTGAGATTGTGGACAGCACTGGTCAAATTAAGACTGAACCAATGGTGGCTAAGATTAAAGAGGAAGAGGAAGATAAGAAGCCATTAGTTTCCAAACATGAGAGAGATTTATATGTAAGTATTGTAAGAAAATTATTTTGTTTATGTCTTCATTAGATTATAAATGATAACTCATGTTTTATATTCCTTACAGAATTGGAGCAAATCGTCACCCAAATGACATTTTTTATTGTGCTTATCTGCTCTAGTTATGTTGTTTCTTTGTAGATAATTTCATGTAAAATATAATGTGTGTGTTGCATTCTATCATCAAAAAAAAATGTAATGGCTTCAACATTAAGTTTCAAAACTAAAGAAGTTTTGGATATTAGTAGTACATTCCGATCTTGCTTTGGTGAAGATTTTATCTGCATGCTCTCTACTACAGTATTTGTTAGAGAAGTTTGAGTGTTCAAGAATTTTTATTCACAATTTTAGTGGTCACTCTAAACTAACTTTCTATTTACATGTATGTGTGAGATGAACACTGACTTGAATTATCTGGTTTCAGCGAAAACTATGGGAGGAGAAGTTCCGTAAGAAGCCAAGCATCACAGAGGATAGGGAGAAGGAGCGGAAGCTGCGTGTGCTGGCAACACAGTAAGCTTTTTGGACCCATTTGGCATGGCATGCACACACACACACACACACACACACTGCGTAGAGTAGTGGTTAGCACACTCGGCTCACAACCGAGAGGGCCCGGGTTCAAGTACCGGGCAGAGCGAGGCAAATGGGCAAGGAGTCTCTTAATGTGTATCTAGCCCCTGTTCACCCACACAGCAGAAGCAAGTAGGTGCGGGATGTAACTCGAGGGTTGTGGCCTTGCTCTCCCAGTGTGTAGTGTGTGATGTGGTCTCAGCCCTACCCACAGATCGGTCTTTGAGCTCTGAGCTCACTCTGTAGGGAATGGCTGGCTGGGTGACCAGCAGGCAACCACAACAGTGAATTACACACACACACACACACACACACACACCACACGTAGTGTAGTCATGCTTGGCTCCTATTCATCTAGCAGCAAGTAGGTATAGGATGTAACTTGAAAGATTGCAGTCTTGCTGTCCCGGTGTGTAGTTGTGATGTGGTCTGAATCCTACATGAAGATTGATCTATAAGCCCTGAGCCTGCTCCACAGGGAGAAGGCTGGCTGGTTGACCAGCAGGGGACTGTGGCAAATAACACACACACACACACATGTCTCTGCAATTCTTCTAAGAGTAAACAGCAACTTAGCTAAGTTACATTTCACTAATGTTTTAGTGACTAAACTGTCATTTGAAAGTTCCCTTAGGTATCTATTTATTTTTTTCAGTAGTCAGAGAGAGAGAGATGGATGAATGGATGGATGAGAGTGGGAGATGGTGGTGAAAGAGGTATGAGAGCATGGGGGGTGGGGAAGAGGGATGTGGAGGGAGGGAAGGCATGTCTATGATTCATATAAAAAATCACTGTAGCTAGTGAGAACTATCATGAAAAAAAGATGACATGTCACTTTTGTTAGAAATATAAGCAGAGAAAGTGTTCTGTTAAGTAGGGAGTCGACTTTACATTGCATTTTGTCATGATGCAGTAGTAAAACATGAAAGAATTTTTGTTGTCATTCCAAATAAACTGTTGAGTTTGTTTACAAAAAGAAATATGAGAAACTCCACATGATGTAGATATTAATGTGTTTTGCAGAGGTGTGGTGCAGCTGTTCAGTGCCATTGAGAAGCACAAGACCATGATGCAGGTGAAGCTGTCACAGTGCCGCAGCATCATGGGGCGGGAAAAGGTACTGGAGAGCACAGGGAAGGAGGCCTTTCTAGACATCCTCAAGCAACAGGGAAAGAGAGTGAAGGAGGAGACAGAACCAGAGGGGAAGGTGAAGAAGGAAGAGGAGGATCTTGTAAAGGAGGTCAGTGATACCTTGAATGTTTTTTATTATCATGATCTACCCTTCCAATGTGTTTCTATACTGGAAATGATAGTTTGAGGTTTATACTGTACTCTTAATTGTTCTCTGTATTGGAACATGATGACATTTTCAGGTTTATACTGTAACTGTTCTCTGTATTGGAGCATGAGTGTACATAGAAGTAGTTAGAGGTGGATGGGGTAAACTGAGAGAACAGTAAAGAGTGGCTGAAAAAAAGAGATGCAATATAATAAGGTTTCAGACATGACTCTAGTATTAATAGTTAATTGCTATGGACAGTAAACTCAGCACAAAATAGTGATTCATGTCATCCATTAATGTTGCTGAGTGGCTTGTTGTGGCATCTCATTTGCTAGTGCTAGACTCTATATCTAAGGCAACAGCACAAGTTTTACCAAAATCTCTAAAAGAGGATGACCAAGACTCAGTGAGGAAAGCCAGAAGTTCACATGTTGAGCAATCTTGATGGAAGCCATACTGGCAATCAGATAGAAGATTGTGAAATGACAGATGTTTAAGAATCTTCTTATTGAGGATAGATTAAAAAACTAGACAAGCAGGAGGTTAAAGCTATAGGATGTGGATTTGAGGGATTAGAGCAGTCACCCTTTTTAAGGACAGGCTGAATGTAGGCAAACTTCTAGCAAGAAGGAAAGGTAGAAATCAATGGACAGAGTTGAAAGAGTTTGGCCAGGTAGGCAGCAAGCAAGGAAAAATAGTTTTAAAGAACAATAGTTGGGATCCCATCTTGTCCATAAGCCTTCCAAGAATTTACAACCATGTGTGTGGATGTTCAAGTACTAGATATTTTTTTAAGTACCAATTTGAGTATTCGAGCATTGAAAAGTTTGACTTCCAAGATGTTGGAGTATTGAGACATGACTGTATTTGGTACCACTCAAGTTAAGAGATGGTTTAAGGTATTGTTAGTGCTCTAAAAGATTATTTTCATTGGGTGGTACTTGTTGCATTCTTCTTTGGCACTACATTCTCATATTAATGGAAGGAACATTAAAAATTAATATGATGAATAAAGTTTTTAAATGTTTTTTATTTTTTATTTTTACACAGGAAATAAAAGATGAGCCATTGGATCTCCAACCTCCTGTTAAGAAAAAACCAAAATGGAATGTGTTGTCTGATAACTTCTACAAGGAACCAACACTGCATGGCTGGGACCAAGAAAGTGATGACGGAGATGACTAACACGCACGCATGTGCGCACACACACACACAACATGGTGGAAACTACAGACAGTGGAATGAATGCTTGTATTTTTAAAATAAATTCTTAAATTTAATCATTGTGTTGTCATGTCAGATCATTGTGGCATACACATATGCACAAACACACATGTTACACGTATGATTTCATACAAATGAATATATGCACATTTTCATGTTGTAAGTCTGCATAGTTATTAGCAAAACATACAAATGAAACACAATACATCTAATTGATAAATGTACTCAGTCAATGAAGCACATTACAACCAAATCAACACCAATGGTACACATATGTACACATATAAATCCATGCACAATAATCATAACAGACACACATGCTACACATATAAATTCCATGTGACATTTAATAATTCATACAAATGCACATGTCCACATTTTCACATTGTAAATCTGCATAACTAAATCCAAAACATACAGATGAAACACACTGCATATAATAATTCATGTATACAGTCAATCAATGAAGGCCATCACATCCAGATGAACACCAATGGCACACATGTACACACACACACACAGGTGCATAAGCATTGAAGTTACACATACAACACATTTGCCTAGACGTGCTGTACACATCATAGACCCAATGTACAGTACATACTTATGTACTACATAATATGTAGTACATAAGTATGTACATTGGGTGTATTACATTATGTAGTACATACTTATGTACTACATAATATGTAGTACATAAGTATGTACATTGGGTGTAGTACATATTATGTAGTACATACTTATGTACTACATAATATGTAGTACATAAATATGTACATTGGGTGTACTACATATGTACATAAGTATGTACATTGGGTCTATGATGTGTACAGCACCTGTAGGCAAATGTGTAACTTCAATGTTTATGCACCTGTGTGTGTGTGTACATGTGTGCCATTGGTGTTCATGGATGTGATGGCCTTCATTGATTGACTGTATACATGAATTATATGTACATATGCTGCTA
>CM035203.1:16715540-16730036 GCA_020233015.1 Callinectes sapidus | reverse complement strand
TTTTTTTTTTTACCGCAGAAAGAGGGATGCTAGTAAACGAGGACGTCAAGAAGGCTTCAGACCTACTACAGATATCCAACCTTTTCTCCTAAACCTTTGAGCCATTCTAGTGAGCCATAATCTGTAACACCAAGCAAAAGTTTCGTGTCCAGAGGGTCCAATAACCCTTTCAGTTTAGCAGTTTCAGTTTCTGGGTTTGATGAAGAAGACCAGAAATTATGTCAAATGATTTTTACAAAATAGCAGTAAGAGAAGGGGAAAGGTTGCAAGAAAGGTCTTCTTGCAAATAATTAAGATGGTTTAAATTAAAAGAGGCACTGGATAAATGTCACCCTTATTTTGCAAAACGGTCTGTAAAACAAGTCAAAGTTAAAGTTAAAGTTTTTTTATTTGCCTCTTAGCAATATACATATAATATTCATGAAATTGGTTTTATTTATTTTCTCCAAGGCAGAGCTCTTTTAATGAAGATAATTTTTAAAGATCTTACTTAAATATATTAGGTATTTTTATTAGATCTCACATAAAGAATTTTTATGATTTTGTCAATCATTGTACTCCTGATTTTACATAATAAGGAAAACAAAGACAATCTGTGAAAAATCTCGCGAAAAAACTATGCATTTTCACTAAGTATACCTCACCTCACCATTCATCGTAACCTCATCTATTAGTGTCTTATTGACTTTCTTTGTTTTTAATAATCCAATAATAACCTCCCACATCTTTTTATCGTTACCAATGGAAGAATTAAGTTTTGCCTTATAATAATCTTTCTTTGTAGAATCTAATCTATTATTAACCATGTTCCGGTAGTTCTATATTCTTCGCCATGTGTTATCGATATTGTGGAAATTTGTTTTTGTAAAGTTTATGCCTGACGAGTACTTGTAATTCTTTAGTTATCCATGGTTTCCTCACCCTTTAACGGTTTACATTTACATTTCAAGTTTTTAATGGTACATGCAGATCTGTTGCCTGTAATACACAGTTCGGGAATAGCTTAAAATCTTCATTAATGTCAATACCAAAATTACATTTCTCAAATAGGCTATGAAAATTTTTTTTGACATTTATTGTATTAAAGTCTCGGTAGGTAATGTTATTTACTGGATTGCTTATGAATTGTTTAGAGCTGATGATGAATGGTGCGAAGTGGTAAGAATACCACAATTAGTGAACAATGTATGATCATTGGTCCAAAGTTAATCGATCAAAGAAGCTCCTTGGTTGTGCACTCTTGTGGGCTTGTTTATACAAGAGTAGAAACCGTGTCCATATAAAATTCCTGTATAATCCTGAGTACATTTAACATCAGAATGAATCAGATCAATATTAATGTCTCCCAATAAGTAACATGTTATTGTTGGCTGCAACTTTCCTAAAATTTCTTCTGATAAGCTATTAACTATATTAACATCAGAGTTTGGTCTATGACAGATTACACCAACTACAAAATTCAATGAAATTTCATATCTACACTCAATGAATAAAGACTCAAAGAACTCGTTAGCAACACTAATATCTGGAATAACATTGTATTTTATATAATCTCTAACGTACATCGCAACACCTCCTCCATGACGATTCTTATTCATCGTATACATATTGTATCTTCTAATACTGTTTAGATGTTCTATATCATTGGAGAGCCTTGTTTCACAGAACCAGATAAACAATTTATCATAAAAGATATTTTGTAAATGAAAGTCTAAGAACTTATTCAAGTTTGTAATGATACTTCTAATATTGTACATTAATATTTTTAAACTCAGGGTTATTGCTAATAAGTGACTCGAAATCTGCTTGATAATTATATGTAGTTTCTGATATTAAATGCAAAACCTCAAACTCTTCTATTTCAAGGCCACTAAGGGCCTGAGCACAGCGAAATTCTGGGTTACAATACGTATAAGTAATATGGTTGTAAAAATCATACGGCAGTTGCATGTCATTAATATTACGTCCAAATCATTCCACAAAACATTTTTCATCTAGTTCTGAAAACGGTAATAAATACATGAGGAAGTACAAATTTAGAATATAGATAGACATGAAATATTTATGAAGAGCTTACTGTTTCTTCTTGAATTCCCTCTTTGGTCTTGCCGCACGTTCCCGCCCAACCTCCTCAGCAGCTCCCGCACCGCCTTCCCTCTCCGTCGACAGTCCGACAGCAGCTGTGGCAGCTACGCCATCATCCGAAGTTGCAACAGTGCTGGTAGAAGCGGAATGGTTAGTTGGGTCGGTGAACCATGCGCACTAATGGTTCGGGAGAATTCCGAAGCGCTTGCTGACGATCACAGAACCGGCAGAAACGAGCCACAATGGTACCATGCTTCGGTGCTTCTCCATCCCATCGAGACGGTATCGGACCTACACGCACCCTTTCCATGCTCAGTTTCTCCTGGATCAGACGTTACACTTTATGTTGAGTGACTTTCCAGTTCTCACCAGGAGTTTCCTTTACACCATCAATTCTCAAGTTGTTCCTTCTGGAGTAATCTTCTTGGTAGTTCAGCCTTTTTATCATCTCCATTTCCTCGTCATACTTTTTGTTCTTCATATCAAGTATTTCCTTCTTCAACTTGTCAATTTTCTCATTTTGTTTCACGCAAGTCAACTTCGGATCATGCATGTCCTTCTGTGTGAACTGCAGCGAGACTGTTACTTCCATGTTTGTTGTTTCGAGCTGCTCGATCTTCTCATTGAGCGTCGACTGAACAACTTCCAACAAGTCTCGATAAGCCTTCTCTTGTATTTCGAGCGCTAGCTTCACTTCTTGACTCGAGGCATTTTTCTGAGGCTTCGACACCCACTCGAACAAGTATCCCTCGTTGAACGACGACAAAGTGTCAAGAGATCAGAGTTCCCTCTGGTGGCAAAAATGACCACTTGCAGAGAAGCACTTTTCCCTAATATCTTCCGACGTACTCACAAATTCGTCTTTGTCACACTTGCAACCTCTTCTCGGACACTTAAAGTATCTTCAGCGCAGGAGGGAGTAACGATGACTCTCTGAGAGGATCTGGTTAAAGGGAAAGGGCCTCCTCGTGGCCTCCCGCCGGGCAACGTGGGTTAACTTTTAAAACAGATCTAAAAATTAAACAGCGGCTAACACTTTCCTTCCTCTGTAACGACTATCAGCAGAGATCCGCTGGCAGCAACCTAACCTCATCATGTGCTTTTTGCCCACTTTGCAGAAGCACGCAGTGGATATCAGGGGGGGACCAAGACTCCGCCTGGCTACGTGAACATCAATCAAGTGGTCACAGCCTTACGCGATTGGCATCTCACCGTCGCGTGTTTGGTCTACTGCTACCTGGGACAGGTGAACTTCAACTACACGGCTGCGATCAGCCGTGGCTTCACGCCATCGGGTGTTCGACCTACTGCAGTCCTTGTCATGAGATCTTCACACCCACTGCGGTTACACCTATCGACACCTGATCTTTCTCCGCTCCATTTTTCCCCCTTAGGTTTTGTGGTTTAGCCCTCCAAAAGAGCATATCGCTAGAGAAGAGTGCGGGCCATCCTACCAACACCCAGTAAGAGACCGTTTCAAATACATAATGAGAGGGCTTAATAAATTGAAGGCTTAATACAAGTATTAAGTGACACAAAAATTTGATACCTTTTTTTAGTTTATATTTCGAGATAATGAAAGGTTATACCTAGATTAGGTTTTCCTTTGGTTATTTTGTTTTAGCTAGGACCACCACGGCTTTATATGTTTTTCCCACCAAAGCCAAAGTCTGGTAACCTTGACGTGGTGTGGTGGCTTAAGCCTAGCTTGCCTGCTGCTCGGGTTCTGGAAAAAGAGCCTGTTACCTTTGGGGAGCTATAGCAGCAAAGACGGCAACTAATACCAGACTAGAAAAAAAAAAGAGGGAAATTTAATGGTCAGATGATTTGCAAATTCATGCATGAATAAAAAAAAAATAATAAACCGGCTGGATTTTTTAAGCATAAAGAGGGCACCCTCTCCTTTAGCCACTTGCGCAAAATGCTAAAGGCTTGCCAGAGGGCAGTGATTTTGATACAGGCTGTCTATCTGTCTGTCTGTCTGTCTGTCTCTCTCTCTCTCTCTCTCTCTCTCTCTCTCTCTCTCTCTCTCTCTCTCTCTCTCTCTCTCTCTCTCTCTCTCTCTCTCTCTCTCTCTCTCTCTCTCTCTCTCTCTCTCTCTCTCTCTCTCTCTCTCTCTCTCTCTCTCGGTCTGTCTATATGTCTCTCTCTCTCTCTCTCTCTCTCTCTCTCTCTCTCTCTCTCTCTCTCTCTCTCTCTCTCTCCAAAAGCCCCTCCTCCTCTCTCCTCCTCTCTCCTCCTCTCTCCTCTTCTCTCCTCCTCTCCTCCTCCTCCTCTCTCCTCCTCTCTCACTATTTCCCTTCCCTTGAGACCAACTGACTTGAAGTTAAATGAAAGTAAGTTAGTTTTGCTGTATGGGTAGATTTTCGGGTTAAAGTAAAGGGTATATTTGTGGTTCGGAAAGGGTACATTTGTAAGGGTACGTTTGCAAAGGTATCACTGTTTTATTACTACAATGACCCTTACTCTGTCCTTCTTGAATCTATTTATTTTGAGGGTGTATGATTGAAAAGACAAGGAAGTGAGTGAGGGAAAGTGTAGAGTCTCCTTGGTGATTTAGGAAGGCAAAAATTGAAGGAACGTGGCAAAATGAAAAGATTATAGGCTGAACAGATACGAAAATAAATGAATAGAGGTAAAAAGGGAAAGAATATCGTTAGGGTGAAAATAAAAACTAAAGTAATGAAGGAATTAGAAAGAACAATGTGAGATGATGTAGGAAGACAAAAAAGGAAGAAAAGTGGCAAATTAGAAAGATAATTGTCTGAACAGATACTAAAATAAATGAATAGAGGTAAAAAAAAAAAAAAAAAAAAGAGAAGAAAATCATTAGAGTAAAACTAAAATTTAAGTAATAAAAGAATTAGAAGGACCAATTTGAAAAGGCGAGAAAAGTCATACAAAGAGATTAACAAACACCACTTGTTGTTAATTTGTATTTCATTTCTCTCTTTGTTTCATTTGTTTAGTTTTTTTACGTTCTTTTCATTATTGTTGATTTATTTGACTGTTTTGTTTTCTTTGTTCAAGTTGAAAGTTTATTATAAAAGAGAGAGAGAGAGAGAGAGAGAGAGAGAGAGAGAGAGAGAGAGAGAGAGAGAGAGAGAGAGAGAGAGAGAAATTGGAATAAGAATAGAAAGACAAAAAAAAAGAAAAGAAAAGAGAAAACAAAGCAAAACGAAACATGTAAAAATAGGTAGAAAAGAAAAAAAGATATTGGAAGAAAGGAAAAGAGGAATATGTCTGTCTGTCTGTCTGTCTGTCTGTCTGTCTGTCTTGTCTGTTAGTGTGTGTGTGTGTCTTTCTGTCGGTTTACCTGTCTGTTTATGTTGATGTCTGTCATTATGTATGTACGTGAAGACATTTGTACCTGACTTTTGGCTAATTATTTCGACCTTTATGGGGACTGGCAAATTAGTGGGCCTTTATCTTTTCATTTTTATTATTTTTTTTGCTTTCCCACTCTTACATACAAAAAGAGAAAAGAAAGAAAAAAAACATCACACGCAATCGACACACACTCTCTCTCTCTCTCTCTCTCTCTCTCTCTCTCTCTCTCTCTCTCTCTCTCTGGCAACTGTAATAAAGAGACACCGGAAGAGAAGGGCAAAGGGCAGGAAGGAGACATAGGGGTGGAATCAATATGGCGCCCACCACATCTGTACTCTCTCTCTCTCTCTCTCTCTCTCTCTCTCTCTCTCTCTCTCTCTCTCTCCCTCTCTCTATTGTTATCGTCATTATTATTATTATTTTTTCTCGTTATTCTTCTTGTTCTTCTTATCATTATTATTATTTTTTTGCTCTCCTTGTTATTATTATTCTTATCATTCTTTAATTGTCTGTTTTTGTTCGTTTGTTTAGTTTGATATATATCTTGTGCGCTATAAATTCATCAAACCACTCTCTCTCTCTCTCTCTCTCTCTCTCTCTCTCTCTCTCTCCCCTGTTTACGCTCAATCCTCCGCACGTGTCGTTGTTCCCTCTCTTTATCTCTCTCGTCGCTTCTCTGTTTATCGTTGTTTATTTGCTTTGTCTCCCCTTTCTTTCCTTCTTTCCTTTCTTCCTCGACAATTTTGCGTGGCTGCCTCTCCTGCCTGTATGTGCGTGCGTGTGTGCGTGCGTGTGTGTTATTGTTTTGGGTCTGTTTATCTCTCTAACACACACACACACACACACACACACACACGCTATTACGCAATGAACGAACGCCGTCTAATAAGTTTGCGTCACCCTGTCTTTAATCACCCAAATCAGATCCGGTTTAGGGAGACGATCACAGTAATATTAGCGTGAAGGAGCCGGAGGACAAACAGGGTGAGGCGGGACGAGCACTAATAATGGAGGAGGAGGAGGAGGAGAAGGAGGAGGAGAAGGAGGAGGTGGTGAGAAAGAGGAAGAAGTATTAATGGATAAGACAGTAGGGGTGATGGTGGTGAAGAAAAGATAAGGAGGACGAGGAGGAGGAGGAGGAGAAGACGGAAGGAGGAGGGAGAGAAGAAGAAGAAGAAGAATATTGATAGTGATAAGAGATTTGGAAGAGGAAGAGGAGGAAGAGAAAAAAAGAGGTTATGGTATCCTACAATTTTTTTTCTCTTTAATATCTTTCGTAGCCATAATAGTGTGTGTGTGTGTGTGTGTGTGTGTGTTCCGGCAGCCATATTAATGCCTTATCATACCGCACTTGGATTCGAACCCTCTTCGAACCCTGAGAGTCGATGCTTCGGTGCTTCAGTCAAATGAAATTCCTGAGTTCAAAATGCTTCGGTTTGGTTTCAATTTCTTCTATGTCTATTTGGAAATAATTTGAATTGTTTGCAAAATTTCATGAGCCGTTGATGTCTTAACTTCTTTTTCTATTTTTATTCCTTCTATATGTAGTTTTTCTGCTTTCATTTGATTAAGTTATTTTATTGCATCTTTTAAGAGTTGATATTTTCATTTTATATATGTTTGTTTTCTCTTTCTCCATTTGTTTCTCCTATATCAAACACAAAGAGGAAAGAAAAATTCGGTTTCAATAAATACTTGAATCTTCTCTTGTTACAAAGAGTCTAAATGTATTTAGGATCCAATACTATACCCAGTATCATCTCACTCACACACACACACACACACACACACACACACACACACACACACACACACACACACACACACACACACACACACACACACACACACACACAACACTGTATAATCTAATGAGGAGAGAACACTAGTTTCGACAGACATTGCAATTTTTTTTTCTCTTTATTTGAAATGTTTTAGTTCTTTAGTTGAAATGTAAAAGATTCAACACCACGATTCGTAAATACCACTCCACTACACACACGCACATTATATAATCTAATGAGAAGAGAACCCTTAAGTTTCGACAGACATTACAATCCTCTTCTTTTCACATTTAAGTTGAATTGTAAAAAGATTCAACACCACGACTCATAAATACCACACACACACACACACACACACACACACACACACACAGAGGGACGCGGCGGACTCAGAACTCGCAACACTGGCAGACCTGAAGTAACGAACCGGACAAGTGTTACACATAAAATTCTTCGCCGCACTCATCACGGGGTTTGGATACACTCGGGAGCACTCTCATGCCCCTGGGAAAATATTGACCTACCAGTGGGTGGAGGAAAAAAACTTACTTTCCCAACACCGCCCGACCCCACAATAAATTCCTGGCCAACCCTCGAGTGTGAGAAAGAAAGAAAGAAAGAAAGAAAGAAAGAAAGAAAGAAAGAAAGAAATAGGAGTATATATATGTGTGTGCGTGTGTGTGTGTTTCGTGAGAGGAGTTTGATGCAGCGCCGTGGGATTGTGAGGAGAGCAAGGGGGGGAGATATTGAAATGTCTTGCCTTCTTCTGTATTTCCTTGCACCCTATGACCTGTAAACGGAGATTTGAAGACATTTTTTCTTAATTTGGATATCTTTTCAATTTTACTCTTTGGGGACTGGCAAATTTTTTCAATACGTTTTTATTATTATTATTTTCTTTTTATATCCTTATGTTTTTACTTTATAGGGACTGGCAAATTTTTCAATACGTTTTTCTGTCATTGGATATTTTTTTCGTTTTTACTCTAGGGACTAACGTCTTTACATCTTTTTATGAATCTTTATTGTCCTTTGTCAGTGTCTTTAGCATTTTTTCAATACGGGTAAGCTAATCAAGGCAACAAAAACGATGAAATAAAAAAAGCCAACTAATTTGCCAGTTCTTTTATAGGTCCATAAGAATTAACTGAAAGACGCGGATAAATGTCTCGAAACTTTAAAAGCCCCGATAGGTAGTGTTGGTCGTGGTTTCCTTTGGAGTAATTGTATCGTGGTGATGGTGGTGTCTTGTTACATGTGAGGGATGGGGGGAGGGGAGGGAAGGGGGGCATTGGGATCCATTCATCTATTACAGTAGTTGTGGTTTTGTCAAATGTTCCTATTTTGTGGATCAGATTGTGTTTTGTTTGGCCTTCCTCTTTGATATGCAGTTATTTACGGCGCTAAAACGACAAATAAGTTAAGAAGAAAAAATAGAATAAAGATCTTTACCGACTCTTACTGCAAAGAGGAAAACTAAAGGAATGATTTTTTACATTTCTTCCCTGTGTGATGTTAAGAAGTGGCTATAAAACAAACAAACAAACAAAAATAAGTAGAGTGAGAGAAGATATACCAAATAACAGTGAATGGATAACACATTTACTGTAACAAAATAGATAAAACGATATAATTCCTACTATATTCTAACCTTATATTCCTGTATGTTATGTTTCCCACCTGATTCCTGCCTGTTATTTACCTGCCCGATTCCCCACCTGTCCGATTCTCACCTGTTATATTCCTACTCACTATATTCGTGGTGCCTGTTATGTTAATTTCTCCCTCATCGGAATATAGACGCGTTTCATGTATGAACTCCATTGCATTTGTGAGTCAAGCGTTTCGAAGCTGCTCAACTCAAAGCGAGGTAGGCGAGTCGTGTGCCGCTTCTGAATCCCCCACTCACACACTCAGCCCAGCGCCACATGAACGATGCACGATAACACGGGGAAAACCATCCTACAGCTACGGAAATCCACTGCTCATGTGGATTATGTTAACTTTTCTATGGTAAAATGGTACCGATAAGACGGTTTTCTTTCCCAAGTTTCGGTATAAACTCGGTAGGTGTGTGTGTGTGTGTGTGTGTGTGTGTGTGTGTGTGTGTGTGCGTGTGTGTGTTGTGATCTTGCGTTGTGTTTTCTTTACGTATTTATTCGAAGATCTGTTTCAGTACTTGGCCATTGGATTCAGAATTGACCACTGGGTTATGATAAGGATTAATAAGTCCTACACACACACACACACACACACACACACACACGTTTGAGTGGTCATCTGTGGTCCTGCAGTAAACATACACTTACGTGATCGGCACAACTTCATTGCCAAAGATACACGAACGCCAATATTTTACACCACCTTCTAATGTTTCAACGGTAAAAGAGATATAACATATGTCTTTTATACGTATTTGCGAATATCTAATCTGATTTGTATCTTGAATATTGTAGGAATTTTAACTGATGTCGACATTATGACGTCATGAAGTATTACCAGACAGATTACTTACGTACCGTATAAAGAAAATCAATAAAAAAGGTAGCGATTCAAAGCAAATGCAAGAAAACATAACACTATTTATTGTAAGAGAAATCTAAAAGCAGACACTAAACTCGCAGTATTACGTAAAATGTTAGAAAGAATTAAAGAAACCTGATATTTTGTTTCACTGTTCTGGTACCACGTCAGATCGTCACCTGGTCACCACTAGGAGGCGCGCGGCGTACACCTGTGAACGTCTATCTCTGTCCTTGAGTGTTATTAAGTGTCACAGTGCCATATGGAGTGCCTGGAGTGCCCAAGGAGATCGCCGAGGGAAGGAAGATGAGCTGGAGTGTCTGGGGAACACCACATCGCAGGAGTAAGAGGAAAAACGTGAGAGAACTGCAGGCTACTTCTCAACGCGTGCCAACTCCTGGTAACGTGTTTTATATCTTTTATTTATTCGTGTTGCACTTTTTGGTGTTATCTTTCGTTGCCACTGGATTCATTAGACAATAGGTGGAAGTTGTGGTGTCTCCTGTTACCGGCAGTGCAGCAGCAACAGTAAGTAGTAGTGGTGTAAAGTTTAGTAGTCGGTAACACTCACCCAATATTTTTCCCTTCTCTTGCTTGTTAATTGTCCATTGGCGGTAATTATTCTTGCTGGCTGTGGTGGCAGGCTGCGTGTGTGTGTGTGGATATACAGGCGTGGCTTTTTAGCTATTTATTTTCTTTGTGTGTGTATTATAAGAGGAAAGTGGCTGAGGTTTGAACAAGGCTGGTTAGGAAATTTCCACCAGCCTTTTCCCGCCTACCGTTGTGGCGGAGGGATTAAAATTTCCTCCGATCTCCCCCCTCCCCCCTCATAGGCATCCTTGTGTGTTTCAAGTCAGCAATCCTTTGTATTTCCCTTTCCTTTTCCGTTGTTTTATTTTGGTACTGGTAAAAATTTATCAACTGGTAAAGACTTCACAGCTCCTTCAATGTAGTTCCTGAAAGCCGCCTCACCCCCTCCCCCATCCCTCCCCCTGTCCCCCATGTTCCCCTACTATCCATCCCTCTCCCTGGCCCACCCCCTCATATTCGCCTCGACTCTCTTCGTTTACCAATGCAACACCCTTCTTTCGTCTATATATTTGTGAATTTATATATCTCGTCTATATTGTGAAAGGTTATTGTGTAGAGAGAGAGAGAGAGAGAGAGAGAGAGAGAGAGAGAGAGAGAGAGAGAGAGAGAGAAGAGAGAGAGAGAGAGAGAGAGAGAGAGAGAGGAAGACATGATCAACTTTACCCCTTAATATTTGCACTTGTAACTCTCACTGCCACCAAATCTCTCCCTATCTCTTAGACTGTACGATCCTTGAGGAAAAGTTTGGTTCCTACCGATTTTCGTCCTACCAAGCGCTTAGACCTAGCAGGGTCGCGCCACCGTGTCTGTTTTTCAGTCACCCTACCCTGTGCCGCGGCTGTGATACTGAATAGCTGTGAAGTAAGTATGCGTAACTTGAATGAAAACTTGCACTATTGAATTTATCTTCCTTTTCCCCTCTTTCAAATGAGTCGCATGTGTGTAGTCTGCTTTCATATATGCGTTCTTCTCCTCTTCTACTTCCTCCTCCTCCTCCTCCTCCTCCTCCTCCATCTTATCCTTCTCTTCCTCCTCTTCCTCCATCTTATCCTTCTCTTCCTCCTCTTCCTCCATCTTATCCTTCTCTTCCTCCTCTTCCTCCATCTTATCCTTCTCTTCCTCCTCTTCCTCCTCTTCCTCCATCTTATCCTTCTCTTCCTCCTCCCCCTCTTATCCTTCTCTTCCTTCTTCTCCTAGTATTATTATTATTACAACAGCAACAACAACAACAACAAAAACAACAACAACAACAACAACAACTACTACTACTACTACTACTACTACTACTACTACTACTACTACTACTACTACTACTACTATGACTTGTAATCGTGGTAATATTGTTTATTTGTAAGTTTCGTTAATTGGGAATTTTCCATCTGTGAAGTAATTGTAATGTTGTCAAAGAGAGTAACTGATGAAAAAGTAATTAGTTGTTTGTCGCAATAATGATAGTTGTTAGTGATTGTGATTGTGATGTCTGACTGTGATTACGTTGACGTGAAGGTGATAATGAAAATGAGCCTTTCCTCTTGTTCTTGTTTTTGTTGTTCTTTTTTTTCCTTCTGTTTTTTGTTCTTGTTCTTTTTCTGCTTGTTCTTCTTGTTCTGCTTCTTTTTATTCTTCTTTTGCTTCTTGTTTTTGTTTTTCTTGTTTTTGTTCTTTATTAAGAAAAATGCATTGGTAAAATTAATAGCAACGTAATAACAACCGTAATATTTTTGACGATTTACGATTGCTAACCTTATTTAGTAATAATGAACAACAATAACAACAACAACAATAATAATATAATAATAATAATAATAATAATAATAATAATAATAATAATAATGATAATAATAATAATAATAATAATAATAATAATAATAAGGATAATAATAATAATAATAACAAGGACCATAATAACAATAACAACAAAAACAACATTACCGGTGGCCGTAATAACGAGAGAGGGGGGAGGGGAGAGGGGGGAAGGGGGGGGAGCAGGTGTCCTCAATTACCGCCCTGCTTTAATATCCAGGTGAGCAGCGCTGGTGGGGGGAAAAAAATAAGTTATTATCGGTGGAAGCATTTTAATTCCGCCTTTGTTGTCTCGCGGAGCACAGCGGGAAAAAAATGAAAAATTGTCACGGAATTCATGTATTTGTGGAGGAGATTTTTTTGTTCTTTCTGGTAATTTTTTTGCGTTGGGTACATGTTTTGGTTTGGAGGAGGAGGAGGAGGAGGAGGAGGAGAGAAAGGAGGAGGAGGAAAATGGAGATGAGGAAGGGAGGCAGGAGTAGTTGGTGGAGGAAAAAATGAAGAGGAGGAGGAGGAAGAGGAAAAGGGAGGGATGGAGGAGGAGGAGGAGGAAAAGGAGGAGGGAGGAAGAGAGGAAGAGGAAAAGGACGAGGAAGAGAGGGAGGAAGATGAGGAGAAAGAGAGGAGCAGGAAGAGGGATAGGAAGAGGAATAGGAGTAGGAGGAGGTGGGAGAGAGGGAGGAGGATGAAAAAGAGGAGCAGGAAGAGGAGGAGGAGGGGGTGGGAGAGAGGGAGGAGGATGAAAAAGAGGAGCAGGAAGAGGAGTAGGAGGGGGAGAAGGAGGAGGAGGAGGAAGGCGAAGAAGAGGAGGAGTAGAGAATATACAGTGATAGTGAATGATGATGAGAAAAAAAGTGGGAGGAGGAAGAGGAGTAGGCAAAGGAGGAAGAAGAGACAAAGTAAAGAGAGAGACGTGAAGAAAAGAAGGATAAAGAATGTAGAAGTGTAATCGAAACCTAATTTTTTTTTTCCTTTGCTGCTCACACACTTTAATCCCTTCAGTACTGGGACGTATTTTTATATTTATTCTGCTAATTATTTGTCGGTTTTATACAGCTTCTGAAACTCTTATGGGGATTGAAATGGTACAGACTCTGGCCATTATTCTTCTGACCTCCATAGACCCTTCCTCATTTCAATAAAACTCTCTAATAATGCACAAAAGTTAAGGTAAAAATGAATCCCAATACTAAAGGGGTTAATTACTTAGTGTTTTAAATCGTTTATTTGCTATTTGAATGATTTGTTTTATGTGTTCTAGATGTTGATTTACTCCATTGTCAATATTTCAAAACATGATTTTTTATATTGAATTTTCTAGTGTTGCTTGTTCATCACAATCTTTCATCGGAAAAAAAAAAACTTTATACAATAGTCAACGATAATTATATCAGTTTCCCCGAGTCATTGTTTACATCGTACCCCTCTCTCTCTGTCGCGTCATTGTCAATCCGTCACAAACTTTTTCAAAACTTTACACAACAATCAGCAGCAATGATTATACTGTTTTTCCTCAGTCATCTTTTATATTGTCTCTTGATATTTACTTGGTTTGTTATTTCTTTAACAACGAGATGGATTATATTTTGTTGCTTTCCATCGCTATGTATTTTATTTTTTGTATCTCTTAAACATACAACTTAATTTTTTTTCGGTAGATTTACATTGTTTTATTTTAACCCCTTCAGCACTTGGGCGTGTTTCTATATTTATTCTGCTTTATCAATTACCGATTTTATACAGCTTCAAAAACTCATATAGGGGATTAAAATACTGCATACTCTGGCCATCAACCTTCTGACCTCCATAAACCTTTCCTAACGTCAATGAAATCATCCAATCATACTCCAAACCTCATGGTAAAAACACGTCCCAGTATTGAAGGGGTTAAGGTGATATGCTGCATGAGTAACTTCTGGTGAGCAACTTTTCCTGTTTATTCATGCGACATCAAACACGTCCTTCATCTTCACCTCCCTCATGTTCCTGCCTCAACACAGCATCACATTTTCCTGAGATCATTTTCGCGTGCCTTAAGACGTAGAGAGGAGGAGGAGGGAAGAGTGGGGAGGAGGAGAAAGGAGGAGGGAAGAGGGGGGAGGGGGGAGGAGGTGGATGGTGTGTCCTTGGTGTTTAGTTTGTAAACAAGTGGAGTCTCCATCTTTATCATTCGAGCGGCTGGCGGCGGCGCCCTTAAAATTAACGAAAACACGTGGAGTGGATGTTGTTTGGGCTTTCTCTCGCCTTCAGGATTTACTCTCTCCATTCTGCTCGCTCTCCACCTCACGCTCTTCCCCATTAACTCTTTTGTGTCTTTTATCTTCCCATTTCCCCATTAATTCATCCACCTTCTCTCTCTCTCTTTTCATTGTTCAGTAAC
>CM035203.1:16568772-16605745 GCA_020233015.1 Callinectes sapidus | reverse complement strand
AATGCAGGTGCTTTGATGTAACCGCCCTGATACCAATAATGTATGGTGGTGGTGGTGGTGGTATGGTAGTAATTGTGCAGCAGCGGCGGCGGCAGCAGCAGCAGCAGCACCACCACCACCACCACCACCAACAGTGGCAGCAGTAACATTATTATTATTATTATTATTATTATTATTATTATTATTTTAGTAGTAGTAGTTGTAGTATTTGTAGTAATAGTAGTAGCAATGACAGTAGATTACCAGTAGTAGAAGTAGTGATGCAAGTACGATGACAATAAATGAATAAAGTGTGAGCAAAATGTCAGAGTGTGGGGATGGGACGAGGGGTGACTGCACTGCCTTAGTTAGCGCCGAGTGTGGGTGTGGCCGTGAAGGTTGTCGTGGCCAGCAGGTCAAGGTAAAGAGGGGGCAGCAGGAAATCATTTGAGTGAAGTGGCTATGTCAATCATGAAAGAGAAGAGAGCTGAGGAGGAGGAGCAGGAAGAAAAGAAATAAAACGAGGAAGATCAGGAAGAGGTGGTTATGTGAAAAGAAAGAGGAAGAGGAGGACGTGGAAAAACTGGGGGTAGGACAAAAACTCAAACGGACCTAACCCATGTTGGTCTCGATGATCTCCATTGCTACTGATACGGTGAAAGAAAATTGAACACTAAAACAATAACGGATAGTATTTCGAAGTATTTCCGTAATGCATCGTATGTCGTCTTAATTTGTGTCGAACCATGTTTCAAATTAAACTGTTCAACAAATCATGAACCTGTTTTATTGTGCAGTGAATTTTTGTCGTCCTTGAATATTTTTAGGTCGGTTTTTGTCCGCGCTCCGGGAAAACTAGTGGTGGCGCAGATAATTATAATGTCTTGATAGACGGAGGAAACATTTCACACGGCGGCGGAGGAAAATGACTCTCAGGAAAATAGCAAGTGTCTGCAGGAAGTCCACGCTGGAGCTGGAGGAGGTGGTGGTGGTGGTGGCAGTGATGCTGTCAGAGATACTGCAAATATTATATGACATGGTGGAGAAGGTGGTGGTAGTGGAAGATGACGTGTTGATACAGGTGTTGACGATAAAAAAAAAAAAAGTGAAAGAGGAAAAAACAAGAGGTGTGGAAGACAAGAGAGTGGAGAAACTAAGGGTGGGAAGAGTGGGAGAGGACCGAAAGGAAGGAAGAAGGACAGGGAAGGAGAAATAAATGAGTAAGGAATGTAGCACGATGGGAAGACGAGCGATAGTGGAGAGAGAGAGAGGGAGAGAATGGAGGAGGGAAGAGAGGGCAAGACAAAGGAGGGGAGGCGAGATGGGGAAGCGAGAGGAGGGGGGTTAACTAGCAGGAGTTAGTGGCGGCGATGTAGGATGGAGGTGGGGGAGGATGGGACAGGGAAAAAGAGAAAAGGGAGGGAAGTAAGAAGGATTCAGAAAAAAAATTCATTGATGAGAGAGAGAGAGAGAGAGAGAGAGAGAGAGAGAGAGAGAGAGAGAGAGAGAGAGAGAGAGAGAGAGAAAGCAAATGCATCCTTTTACCTACTCATCTCCCCCTTTCTCCTCCCCATCACTCTTACCCCGCCTCCCTCTTTCACACTCTCCTCTCCACTCCACTCCACTCGGCAGCCTTTCAAAAAATTACCTTCCCTCACTCAAGCACACAAGAGGTCCAGCTAAAAAGCAAGCCCCCGCCGTCGCTCACCACCACCACCACCACCACCGCCGCCGCCACTGCTGCCTCCACCGCCTCCACCTAAGCGTTAAATCGGATCTCTTCGGAAACAGTGACAAAGAAAACAAAAACTTTTCTCACACCTGCCGCGATACTCTCCACTCAATCCCCCCACACACACACCCACACACAGTAGGCTTCACTCCACCTGTATCCACCCATCTTGTCATCCACGTGCAGGCAGGGAGGGAGGCAGCAACTATCGCCGTCCTCGTTGACTCCTTAATCCAGTGGTTCCCTCGTTCAAGTACTTGTCTCAACCGCTCGCTCGTTCCCTCGTTCCCTCGTTCACTAGTTCCCTCGCTTACGAACTCTGGCACGTACACACTCAACACGCACTCTCCCTTCCCTCTCCTACTCTCTACCCGCTGTTCCACACATCCAGTTTGATAAAAACAAGGAAAGGAAAAGAAAATACATTAACAAGCATGAATCCTACAACAAAGCTGCCGCCCATATTCCCCTCTCACTACGGGAATTTTCCATGCTTACAAAGACAATTAGCCAGGTTTCCAAGGTAGTTTCTCCTTTTCATAAACTAGAAATCTCGCCTGAAAACACATGTGTCTTAAAACAAGAGCCTGTGGAAGGAAATGATGGTGAGGGAGCTAAGCGTTTCAGAACAGGGGTGGTCAGTCTCACTCAGTTATAGAACATATTATGCAGCACAATAATAATTAGTCTACTCACAACTGTCCGCCTTACCTGTGTTTCTCCAGCGTCAAGGGGAAGGGAAGGAGTATACACCGTCACGAAAACACAAGGCAAAAAAAGCGCGGGAAACTAAAACTTTGAACTGTTTACACTGCACCGAGAAGTCGCCTACCCGCGTCGCCTTAAGGCAGCAGACTCCGCCTCCCAACATTACGTCATAGCCTGGACGATGGTTCTTCTCCACCTCGCATTTCTTTTCTTCTCTATTTCGATGTGACAACTTTGGTTTTAGCTGCATGACTGTCATTGTGTTTATAAAGATGATGTGCAATAATAGGAAAAGATGATTACGTGTATGACAGTCATTTTTTAAGAATAAATGCTGATAATTTCTGCCATCCCCCCTGCAAGATTACGTCATCACCCCCTACATTTCCCCTCCATATTTCCCTCCATCACTTCTCTAGATTCTAAGTTGATTTTAAGAAGTGGAAAAAACCCTAACCCCAAATCGAAGAAGTAGACACCAGAGTAAGAGTGAACAACGTCCATGCTGTGAATGTGAAATAGAAACACATCGAAGAGAAGACAATATACCGAGATACAACAATACGGAGACCCAATAGAAAGCAGAAACGAACAACGCAAGTGGGAGCTCTTACAACGGCAATCCCATGACCATAAGTAGACAAGTAGGAATTTACTGCCCTCCCTCCCCTACTCCTCCCCCTTCCCTTCCCCATCCTTCAACCCTACCTCCGACCTACAGGGAATATAATAGTCTAATAGGGTGATGGGGATACACACTTCCTATCAATCACCATTACCAGATAAAGTATACAAATTTAAACCTCCAATTACATCGTAGAATAATAAAAACTTAACGAGTGTTCGATAATACAAATGCGTAATGTTAGTGGATTTATAAATGACATATGAGAGTTACGTAAAAAAAAAAAAAAATTACCGTTCATAATGAGGTGTATCAGAGGTTTATTCATTAGCGTTCACACTTTTCACACTGCCAGGGAGGGGATCACATGAAATACTGGTAACGCGGGAAGGATTCATCAGTAAAGGTAGCCGCGCGGGAGGAAAAAGACGGGTTGTGTATTGAAATGTGCTCATCAAGACGAAGAAAACGTATAATTGGAAGAGAGAGAGAGAGAGAGAGAGAGAGAGAGAGAGAGAGAGAGAGAGAGAGAGAGAGAGAGAGAGAGAGAGAGAGAGAGAGAGAGAGAGAGAGAAGAGTGGGTTAAGGATGATGAAGTAGCATAATAATACAAGACGGCAAAAAGAAGGTAAACAAATATTACATACGATAATACGATGAACAGTAAATATAAACGATGAAAAGAAAAATAAAGTCAAGAAATTATGATATGGAAGGAAATGGTGTGGTAAATCAAAAGAAAGAAAAAGGAAAACAATTGACAGAAATAACTAAATGCCAGAGAAAAATGAAGAGAAGATCGGATTTTGTTTGACTGATTATTATGACAATTCTATATTTACGTTCATTTTTTGTTATATTTGTATTTGCAATGACAACACAAAGCCATACCATTAAGAAAAACTCTCCGATAGTAAAGAAGAAAAAAAAGGAAAAGAAAACCTCAGAAAAAAGTTTCTCAGAATTGAAATACCAAGAAAATTACCCAGAATACACCGGCCTTTTTTTATATCTATATTTGCAATGACAAAAAAAAAAAAAAAAAAAAAAAAAAAAAAAAAATAAATAAATATTAAAAAAAAAACAGAAAAAAAGGCTGATAAAAAAAGGGACTGAGAATTGGAGTAATCAGAAAATTATCCAGAATACATTGGCCTTTTATTATATCTATATTTGCAATGACAAAAAAAAAAAAAAAGAAAAAAAAAGAAAGGCTGATAAAAAAGAGACTGAGAATTGGAGTAATCAGAAAATTACCCAGAATACATTGGCCTCTTCACTCAGGCCGACCTTTACTGACCTTTCCTTTTAAGTGCAAACTATATTCTGTTTCAGTGAGTCTGCCGCAGTAATTTTGCCACCTGGGGACTCTGGAACTCGCTAACGCTGCCGCTGACTGATGTTGTCACTCGCTGATTACTGAACGTGTTCCCGCCACGGTTCTGATCGGATTTTACTTTATTTCTGCCCCCCAAAAAATCATTCAGTCTTAACTAACTCGCATTTACCCCATTTACTGTAGTACCGCAATGCAATTTCACCAAGAGTTTTGGGTACGATCAGAGGACCTTATTGACACAGGGAGGGGTCTGCAGGGATCAGAAGATTAATGGCCAGATTCTTCACTGTTTTGATCCTGACATGAGTTTCTGAAGCTGTATAAAACGTCCAATAACAACTAGAATAAGTGTGAAAATACGGCATTATACTGAAGGCGTTAATCTGGCGTTTCCTAGCCAAAACCATACCTAAATTAAGTGATGAATAAAAATGAACACTCCAAAACTACAATTATTGCTAGAGTAATAATAATAATAATAATAATAATAATAATAATAATAATAATAATAATAATAATAATAATAATAATAATAATAATAATAATAACAACAACAACAATAATAATAATAATAGAATAAAAAAACAATAATAATGATGATGATAATAATAATAATAATAATAATAATAATAATAATAATAATAATAATAATAATAATAATAATAATAATAATACCACCAAAAACAATAACCAAAACGGCAATAACAATTACGACAGGAAAAGAAAATCATTTTGCAGGTCAATTTCAAACGATAGCATCCTGACAGCAGTGTGTGTGTGTGTGTGTGTGTGTGTGTGTGTGTTTGAGGGGGTGTGGGCGGGTGGGTGCCCGTGATATGGTGTGGACAAGACAAAAGCCGTGAGTGAGTTTGGCAGCAGCAGCAGCAGCAGCAGCAGCAGCAGCAGCAGAGCGCTTTAAATGGCGGGATGAATAAAAATTGACCAGGTGATCTGAGGCGAGTGAAATACTAGAAAATGCAGAGGATTGTTGACAAGCACACAGCGTCAGTGGGTGTGTCTGTCCGTCTGTCTGTCTGTCTGTTTGTATATTTGAAATTCTGCTAGTTATTCTGTCTCTCCGTCTGCCAACCTGCCTGTTTGTCTGTCCATCTACCTTTCTGTCCATCTTGCCTGTTCGCATATATGTGTGTATGTTTCCCTGTCTGTGAGTTTGTACCTGTCTGTCTATCTGTCTGTTTAATTGTACCTTTGTACCTGTGTGACCTCTTGCCTGTCTTTCTGTCTGTCTATCTCTGTGTCCCTGTCCGTCTGTCTGTGTGTTTGCCTCTGCCTTGCTCTGACGCCTACACACTTCCCAACTTTTCATTCCATCACTCACAACTACCAAGTTCTAACTACATTTTCAGACAAATATTTCTAGGAAATACCAGAGAGAGAGAGAGAGAGAGAGAGAGAGAGAGAGAGAGAGAGAGAGAGAGAGAGAGAGAGAGAGAGAGAGAGAGAGAGAGAGAGAGAGAAAGAGAGTGGTCGGGAAATTTTTAATATATCACCACTAACTCAACTCACTAAACGAATAATTTACGGCAGAAACTATATAGAAAGAAGTGTCTTAGAAAAATAACTACTTCCTAGTGTTGTTGTTTTTTTTCCGAGTGTCAAAGATTCCTAGTCTACCGGTTAAATCAGACAGTGGAACAGACAGAACAGTACAACTATCACATAACACTAACCAATACGGCTCATATCGCTTCACTCTTTCCACCTTAAATTATTTGTTTACTTTATCGCAATGAATTTCTTTTCATCATCTTTTTATAGTGTGTAGTGCAAGTATTCTTCAAAATATAGTGAAACTGTCCGCCATTATATTTGTCAGTATTTTTCATATGTCTGTAGCATTTTGAGATCTCGTGTCTGAGAGGATCGAGTTGCTTGTTCATTTTCATCATTATCAGTACTTGTTAGTGATTGACAGTGTTATAAAAGATGATCACCAGTAACTTCTTGGGCTACAGTGTAGGAAGGGAATGTCCAAATAAATTAAGTGGATGAAGCAAAGGATAAAAAATGTTTGGAGTCTTTGATACATTGTATATGTAGATAATAGTTCTCTGCTTCGATCATTATGTATTTTCCTTTTCATCTTTATTGTTTTTTACTATCTTTCCCATTTCCTGTCACGGAACCTGCTCCTTAAGGAAAGAGATTCTTACCTGAGCAGCACAAGCATGTTTTTAGTATGCAGTGCAATCTTCCTTATCTAGATATCCAGTATCCATCATATCACCATAATTATGATGATATTATTACTCCGATTCTGTCTCTCCTCTTATTTAACCGAAACTAGAGAAGAACAGGAAGACATTTCCTTATAATTACTGGAAAGCAACATTAAATTCTCTCTCTTAAGGTTATTTTATGAGGGCATTTTTTCCATGGCAAATATGAATAAAGGTATTGAAAAGTGCAGCAATATCAATTTTGTCAATATTTTATTTTTCACTTTTCAACTTACACAAGAAGAAGGATGAGGGATATGAAAAATAGAAAAAATGTTGAACGAAATTCCATGACGATTAGGAATATAAGTGGGACAATTGTTCCCCCGTAAACAATTGCCATAATGGAGTAATTGGCCCAATGCGCTGCCACAGGCTTGGGTTCAAGTTGTGCACTACACTGATATCATCAACTTTAAACCTTTTTTGTTGTTTGTTAACAGAATTGTGTGTGTGTGTGTGTGTGTGTGTGTGTGTGTGTGTGTGTGTGTGTGTGTGTGTGTGTGTTCTAAGCCCTCGACAACATAACAAACACACCTTGTTGAGACCCCAAAGAAATGTTTTGATGTTTGCCTCGGTAGAATTGTTCTGACAGCAAATGATGAGATAATATTTCACTCCAATAGCCACTAATCATTACTGTCTCTCCCCTCCAGGTTGTTTGTCTCCTTCGTGACGCTGCTGTGTGTGATGGGAGCAGCAATTAGCCGCGTCGCAGTGAGGGTTTGATGTCATACACCACCAGATTTTGTAATTCTTGTTGAAAAATAAGTACATTTTGGGGCAAGCTTTAAAAAACTTACAAAGGTGTGTGTGTCGTTGCACATTAATGCTTCTGAGATTTAAATAAATCTATTTCATGATCATTGATGGCATATGACATTGTTTGAGCCTTTATTCATAATTTCAGATGATATTCATAAAACCACCTATGATTGTATCAAGGCAAGTAATCTGTCATTTTCTACTGACTTCAATGGACGTACAATAATATTTGATATCATTTGAATGTATTGAACAATAGGCAAATGCATGTAATGTATAGGAAATATTATGTTCTAACAAAGACGTAACGTTTCCGGTACGACAACTATCCTCAGCTGGCGGCAACAAACAAGCCTAAACAACATTTCTTCTTTTAGCTTCCGTTTTTCCGCTCGGAAATCTCGCAAATCCTTTGACCTTATCAGTTACTTGGTCTGTCTTTCTCTTCCTTTTCTTGAACCAGACGTGCAGTTTGCCACGGCACATGTAAAATTTGGCATGTTGGTCTCTCAACAGATCTTAGTTTTGTTTACACTCTTACCAGAGTCTTTCTAACCGAGGCCCAGATTCAGAAAGCACTTTACACTATTCAAAGGGTATATATCTCTAGGTTACAACTTTCAGACACACATTGGTATTCAGAAAGCTCTCTACAACTCTCAAATGTGGCTACTGTGTAAATCCGGGCCCAGAACTGCACCAACTCGGGAGGTGGTGTAACTCACTCAAATGAACATAAAATTCGGTGTAACTAAGGTTTTCCAAGAAGATATAAGTAATGTGAGACAATATGACACCCAAAAGATCATTCCATAAAGGCGGGATGGTATATAGCCCACTGTGGAGATGATTCTCGGTTAACCTAACTTCATCCCCATGGGCCCCACAGGCGAGCCGGAGGGACCACAGACCGACACGAGTGTTCCTTATATTTAGATTTGGTGTTTTTATTTGTTTCACTTGATTTTGGATCTCGTTTCTGCTGCAGATACATCATTATGATGCTTCTCCATCACTAAAAGTTTCTGACAGGTCCTACAAATTTGTGGAAGAGGGATGTGTGGGTTGGCCCGCGGAAATTTGCCGACACAAAATCATATAGAACATCACTAATTTATTCAGACACACATTACCTTCCTAATAATAATATCCTTGTGTATGCCTTCTGCTTCTACAATGACTAAAACTAAAGGGAACTGATAAAACCTTTAAGTAAAACAAGACAGAAGTAGAGGTGACGATCAACAGAGACAACCATCAAAACTCACAAGAGGAAGAAGAAGAAGAAGAAAAGGGCGGAGTTTAGACAGAGCGGTGAGGCAGGAGGGCGAGCTTATTTCAGCTCGTCGTACGTCCACCAGCGATGCTGTTGTTTTTATTTCACTGATTAGCTTCATATATAGGAGGTGACAGTGTTATCTGCTATTTTTCAATAATCCCAGATAAAATGCATAAATCAAAATCAGCATTACTTTATTTTTACCGCACGTACTTACTTTAAAAAAAAAATCATTACCTATTTTTAAGTTTTATCATATAATTGAATTAACAAAGCCGTATCATACACTAGTAAGTATAGATAATAACATAAACAGTTATGTTTTTAATTTTAAATACACTTGTGCAGCAATTCATGTCGTATTTGTTTCTGCACATCGGTTTCCAGATTAGCTAAGACACCCCTTTGCCACAGGAAATCGGAGACAATTAAAAATTGTACCGCTAATAGGTATCTACAACCCTCACTGCGACGCGGCTAAATGCTCTCTATGTACCTGATAACATAGATAAGCGCGAAAGTCTAGGTAGCAGCGGTGAACGCATCACTGACACCAGCGGTGGTGGAGTCAGCGGTGGTGGCAGCGGTGGTGGAGGCAGCACTGACACCAGAGGTGGTGGAGGCAGCGGTGGTGGAGGTGGCAGCGGTGGAAGAGGTGGCAAAGGTGGTGGAGGAAGCGGTGCAGGAAGTGTTGATGGAGGCAACGTTGGAGAAGGTGCCAGCAATGGTGGAGGTAGCGGTGGTGGAGGCAGCACTGACACCAGAGGTGGTGGAGGCAGCGGTGGTGGTAGCGGTAGTGAAGGCACCGGTGGTGGAAGTGGCCGTGATGGAGGAGGTGGCAAAGGTGGTGGAGGCAGCGGTGGAGGAAGCAGTGGTGGAGGCAGTACTGACACCAGAGATGGTGGAGGTAGCGGTGGAGGCAGCGGTGGTGGAAACAGTAGTGAAGGCAGTGGTGGTGGAGGTGGCAGCGGTGGAGGAGGTGGCAAAGATGGTGGAGGCAGCGGTGGAGGTGACGGTGGTGAAGGGAGTGGTGGAGGCAGCGGTGGTGGAGGTGACAGGGGTGGAGGAGGTGGCAATGGTGGTGGAGGCAGCGGTGGAGGAGATGGCAAAGATGGTGGAGGCAGCGGTGGAGGCATCGGTGGTAAAGGTGGCAGGAGTGCACAGGTGACAAAGGCAGCGGTGCAGTCAGCGGTGGTGGAGGTGACAGTGGTGAAGGAGGTGGCAAAAGTGGTAGAGGCAACGGTGGAGGTGGCAAAAGTGGTAGAGGCAACGGTGGAGGAGGTGGCAGTGGGGGGAGAAGGTGGCAACGGTGGTGGAGGCAGCAATGTAAGCAGCGGTGGTGGGGGCAGCGATGGAGGCAGCGGTGGTCGAGACAGAGGTGGAGGAACAAGTGCTGGAGGTGGCAGCGGTGGTGGATACAGAGGTGAAGGAAACGGTGGTGTAGGTGGCAGCGGTGGCAGAGCTGGCAACGGTGGTGGAGGTGGCAGCGGTGGAGGCAGCGGTGGTGGAGACAGTGGTGGAGGAGGCGGTGGTGGAGGCGGTGGTAGAGGCAGCGGTAGTGGAGACAGCGGTGGTGGAGGCAGCGGTGGTGGAGGCAAAGTTGGTGGAGGCGGTGGTGGAGGCAGCGGTGGTAGAGGCAGCGATGTTGGACACCAGCACTGACACCAGTACCAGCGGTAGAGGCAGCCCTAAGACCAGCACTGACACCAACACTGACACCAGCACTGTAACCAGCACCGACACCAGCACTGACACCAGTATTAGCGATGGAAGCAGGACTGAAACCAGCACGGACACCAGCGATGGAAGCAGCACTGACACCAGTAACAGCGGTGGAAGCAGCCCTGACACCAGCACTAACACCAGCACTGACACCAGTACCAGCGGTTGTGGCAGCCCTGACATCACCACTGACACCAGCACGGACACGAGTAGCAGCGGTGGACGCAGCCCTGACACCAACACTGACACCAGCACTGTAACCATCAACGACACCAGCACTGACAACAGTACCAGCGGTGGAGGCAGCCATGACACAAGCCATGACAGGAGCACTGAGACCAGCACAAGCGGTGCAACCATTAGCACTGACACCAGCACTGACACCAGCACTTATACCAGCACTGACAACAGCACCAACACCAGCACTGTCAATAATACCAGCGGTGGAGGCAGCCTTGACACCAGCACTGACACCAACACTGACACCAGAACCAGCTTTGGAGGCAGCCCTGACACCAGTACTGACAACAGCACTGACACCAGCATTGACACCATTACAGACACCAGCACTGACACCAGCACTGACAACAGTACCAGCGGTGAAGGCAG
The DNA here is from genome assembly GCA_020233015.1 of Callinectes sapidus. Lineage (NCBI taxonomy): Eukaryota > Metazoa > Arthropoda > Malacostraca > Decapoda > Portunidae > Callinectes > Callinectes sapidus. Next base: position 16,594,747 of record CM035203.1, on the reverse strand, counting down.
CTCTGACACTAGCACTGACATCAGCACTGACACTAGATCTACATAACACCAGCACTTACACCAGCACTAACACCAGCACTGACACGAGCACCAGCAGTGCAGGCAGCCCCGACACTAGCATTCACACCAGCATTGACATAAGCACTGACAACAGTACCAGCATTGGAGGCAACCTTGACACCAGCAATGACACCAGCACCGAAAAATACACCAACAAGAGTACCAAAGGTGGAGGCAGCCCTATCAAAAACTATGACACCAGCACTGAGACCAGCACCAGCGGTGGAGACGTCCCTGACAACAGTACCGACAACAGCACAGACACCAGTACCGAACACAGCCCTGATGCCAACACCAGCACCGAATCCGGCACTGACACCAGTAACAACGGTGGAGGCAGCCCTGACACCAACACTGTCACCATTGTCAGCGGTGGAGGCAGTCCTGAAATCAGCACTGACACAAGCACTGACATCAGCACCAGTGGTGGAGGCAGCACCGACACCAACACTGACAACAGTACCCGCAGTGAATCCAGCCATGCCACCAGCACTGACACCAGCACTGACACCAGCACTGACACCAGTACCAGCGGTGGAGGCATCCCTGACACCAGCACTGACAACAGTACCAGCGGTGAAGGCAGCCCTGGTATCGCCACTGAAAACCGCACTGACACCATCACTGATACCAGCACTGACACCAGTATAAGCGATGGAAGCAGCACTGACACCGACACTGACACAGCACTGACATCACGACTGACACCAGTACCAGCGGTGGAAGCAGCTCTGACACCAGCACTGATACTAGTACCAGCGATGGATCCAGCCATGACACCAGGAATGACACCAGCACTGACACCAGCACTGACACCAGCACTGACATCAGTACCAGCGGTGGAGGCAGCCCTGGTATCACCACTGACACCAGCATTAACACCAGTACCAGCAGGGGAGGTACCAGCGCTGAAACCAGCACTGACACCAGGCCTGACACCAGCACTGACACCAGCACTGATACCAGCAATGACACCAGCCCTGAAACCAGCACTGACACCAGCACTGGCACCAGCACTGATACCAGCAATGACATCAGCACCGACACCAGCACTGACACCAGTACCAGCGGTGGAGGAAGCCCTGACACTAACACTGACACCAGCACGGACAGCAGCACTGACACCAGCACTGACACCAGCACTTACACCGGTACCAACACCAGCACTGACACCAGCACCGACACTAGCATCAACACCAGCCCTAATACCACCATTACTAAAATCAGCACTGACACTAGTACAAGTGGTAGAAACAGCCTTGACACTAGCAATGACACCAGCACTGACACCGGCACTGACACTAGTACCAGCGGCGAAGGCAGTTCTGACACTAGCTCTGACACCAGCTCTGACACCAGCACCGACACCAGCACTGATACCAGCACCGACACCAGCACTGAACAAGTACCAGCGGTGGATCCAGCCATGACACAAGCACTGACTCCAGCACTGTCAGCAGCACCAACACCAGCACTTACAACAGTACCAGTGGTTGATCCAGCCATGACACCAGCACTGACACCAGCACTGATACCAGCACTTACACCAGCACCAACACCAGCATTGTCAATAGCACCAGCGGTGGATGCAGCCCTGACACCAGCACTGACACCAGAACCGACACCAGCATGGACACCAACACTGACACCAGTACCAGAGTTGGAAGCAGCCTTGACATCAGCACTGACACCAGTAGCAGTGGTGTTGCCTCCAGTACCAGCGGTGGAGGAAGCCCTGACACTAACACTGACACAGTGGTGGAGGCAGCCCTGACACCAGAACTGACACCAGCACTGTCACCAGCACTGACAACTGTACCAGAAGTGGAGGAAGCCCTGACCCCAGCCCTGACACCAGCAATGACACCTGCCCTGACACCAGCAATGACACCAGCACTGATACCAGCAATGACACCAGCACTGACACCAGCACTGACACCAGCACTTACATTGGTACCACCACCAGCACTGACACCAGCACCGACACTAGCACCAACACCAGCCCTATTACCAGCACTGACACCAGCACGGACAACAGGACTGAAATCAGCACTGACACCAGTACAAGTGGTAGAAACAGCTTTGACACTAGCAATGACACCAGCACTGACACCAGCACTGACACTAGTATCAGCGGCGGAGGCAGTTCTGACACCAGCTCTGACACCAGCACTGACACCAGCACTGACACCAGCACCGACACCAGCACTGACAACAGTATCTGCCGTAGATACAGCCCTTACATCAGCACAGACATCCGCACTCACACCAGCACCAGCGGTGAGGTTGCTCTGACACCAGCACTGACACCAACACTTACATCAGCACGAGCGGTAGTTGCAGCCCTTACATCAGCACTGAGTGGAGGCAACCCTGACAACAACAAAGACAACAGTACCAGCTTTAGAGGCAGCCCTGACACCTGCACTGTCACCAGCACCGACACCAGGATTGACAACAGTACCAGCAGTGAAGGCAGCCCTGACACCAGCACTGTCACCAGCACCGACACCAGCATTGACAATAGTACCAGCAGTGAAGGCAGCCTTGACACCAGCACTGTCACCAACACCGACACCAGCATTGACAATAGTACCAGCAGTGGAGGCAGCCCTGACACCAGCACTGTCACCAGCACCGACACCAGCATTGACAACAGTACCAGCAGTGAAGGCAGCCCTGACACCAGCACTGTCACCAGCACCGACACCATCATTGACAACAGTACCGGTGGTGGAGGCAGCACTGACACCAGCTACTAACAGTACCAGCGGAGGAGGCAGCCCTGACACCAGCACCGACACCAGCACTGACAACAGTACCGGTGGTGGAGGCAGCACTGACACCAGCTACTAACAGTACCAGCGGTGGAGGCAGCCCTGACACCAGCACTGTCACCAGCACCGACAATAGCATTGACAACAGTACCAGTAGTGGAGACAGCCCTGACACCAGCACTGTCACCAACACCGACACCAGCATTGACAACAGTACCAGCAGTGGAGGCAGCCCTGACACCAGCACTGTCACCAGCACCGACAATAGCATTGACAACAGGACCGGTAGTGGAGACAGACCTGACACCAGCACTGTCACCAGCACCGACTCCAGCATTGACAACAGTATCGGTGGTGGAGGCAGCACTGACACCAGCTACTAACAGTACCAGCGGTGGAGGCAGCCCTGACACCAGCCATGACACCAGCACTGACACCACCACCAGTAGTGGAGACATCCCTGACACCATCACTGACACCAGCAATGATACAAGCACTGTCACCAGCACCGACACTAGCACTGAGAACAGTATCAGCAGCCCTGACACCAGCCCTGACACCATCACTGACGCCAGACCGACGCTAGCACCAACACCAGCCGTATTACCAGCACTAACACCAGCACGGACACCAGCACTGGAATCAGTACTGACACCAGTACAAGTGGTAGAAACAACCTTGACACTAGCAATGACACCAGCACTGACACCGCCACTGACACTACTACCAACGGCGGAGGGAGTTTTGACACCAGCTCTGACACCAGCACTGACACCAGCACGAACACCACCACTGACACCAGCACCGACACCAGCACTGAACTAGTACCGGCGGTGGAGTTATTCCTGACACCAGCACTGACAGCAGCACCGACACTAGCATTGACAACAGTATCAGAAGTGGAGGCAGCCCTGACAGCAACACTGACACCAGCACTGACATCAGCACCAGCGGTGGAGGCATTCCTGACTCCAGCACTGAAACCACCATTGGAAGAGCACTGAAACCAGCATTGACAACAGCATCAACACAAGCACTGACACCAGCACTGACACCAGCACCGACAACAGCACTGACACCAGCATTGATACCAGCATCGACACCAGTACTGACACCAGCACTACCAACAGTACCAATGGAGGCAAGCCTGACACCAGCACTGACACCAGCACTGACACCAGCACTGACACCAGCCCTAACGCCAGCACTGACACCAGCACCGACACCAGCACTGACACCAGCACTGACACCAGCCCTAACGCCAGCACTGACACCAGCACCGACACCAGCACTGACACCAGCACTGACAACAGGATCTGCGGTGGATGCAGCCCTAACATCAGCACCGACACCCGCACTCACACCAGCACCAGCGATGGTGGCTGCTCTGACACCAGCACTGACGCCAGCACTGGAACCAACACTTACATCAGCACCAGCGGTAGTTGCAGACCTGACACCAGCACTGACACCAGCACTGACACCAATGCTAGCTGTGGAGGCAACCCTGACACCAGCAAAGACAACAGTACCAGCGGTAGAGGCAGCCCTGACACCAGCACTGTCACCAGCACCGACACCACCATTGACAACAGTACCAGCGGTGGAGGCAGCCCTGACACCTGCCATGACACCAGCACTGACACCACCACCAGGAGTGGAGACATCCAAGACACCATCACTGACACCAGCACTGATACCAGCACTGTCACCAGCACCGACACTAGCACTGAGAACTGTATCATCAGCCCTGACACCAGCACTGACACCATCACTGACGCCAGTACCAGCGGTGGAGGCAGCCCTGGCTCTACCACCGACACCAGCACTGACAACATTGCCAGCGCGGTGGATCCAGCCATGACATCAGCACTGACACCACCACTGACACCAGCACTGATACCAGCACTGACACCAGCTCCAACACCAGTATTGTCATTAGTACCAGCGGTGGAGGCAGCCCTGACACCAGCACGGTTACCAGCACCGACACCAGCACTGACAACATTACCAGCGGTGGATCCAGCCATGACACCAGCACTGACACCAGTACCAGCGGTGGTGGCAGCCCTGACATCACCACTGACACCAGCACTGACACCAGTACCAGCGGTGGATCCAGCCATGACACCAGCACTGACACCAGCACTGATACCAGCACATACACCAGCACCAACACCGGCATTGTCAATAGTACCAGGTGTGGAGGCAGCCCTGACACCAGCACTGACACCAGCACCGACACCAATACCAGCGGTGGTGGCAGCCCTGACATCTCCACTGACACCATCACTGACACCAGTACCAGGTGTGGAGGCAGCCCTGACATCACCACTGACACCAGCACTGACACCAGTACCAGCGGTGGAGGCAGCCCTGACACCAGCACTGACACCAGTACCCGCGGTGGAGGCAGCCCTGACACCAGCACTGACACAAACATTGACTCCAGTGCCACCGTTGGAGGCAGCCCTGACACCCGTACTGACACACGCACTGTCACCGGTACTAGCGGTGAAGGCAGCCCTGACACCAAGGGTGGAGGCTACTTTGACATTTGTAGGCAGCGGTGGTGGCAGCGGCGGTGGAGGTAGCCCTGACACCATCGGTGAAGGCAGAAAAACTGACGCCAGCACCAGCGGTGGAAGCAGCCCTGACATTTGAAACATTTGAAATATTTGAAACATTTACTTACGGTAATTTGTTTGACAAAATAAAGAATAACAAAACAAATCTAAATACACAGTTACTAGCCAATTTAAAGAAATGCTTTTCAGGCAAGATAAAGAAAAAAATCCTTAACTGACGACTAGAACTATCAATAAGAGACAACTTATTAACTAATGAACTTTATTACTCAAGTACAGTATTTATTAGAAAAATATTATACATGTACTTATTTATTTATTTTTATTTAGTTTTTTATTATTATTTTTTTTTTTTACATTAGCAACAATGATAACAACAAAGGGTAAGGTTAGGAAAATATAAATGTATGTTATTTTAAGATCAATATGAATAACAACAGTAGTAATAATAACACTAAGTATTTAAATAAATAATGATAGTAATAATAACAATACTAAAATAATAATAATAGTATTAATACTGATGATGATGATGATAATAATAATAATAATAATAATAATAATAATAATAATAATAATAATAATAATAATTACAATAATAATGATGATGATGATAATATTAATAAATAATAATAATAATAATAATAATAATAATAATAATAATAATAATAATAATAATAATAATAATAATAATAATAATAATAATAATAATAATAATAATAATAATAATAATAACACCAATAATAGCGATAACAATATCTATTGAAAGTTATATTATTGATAATGATTATAACAACAACAGCAACAACCATAAGTGGAATATGAACTAAAATTTAAGCAAGAAAATCATATTAATTATAATGAAAAATAATGTATGATATATTAATGAAACTATTAGTAGTACGAATCAGAATTAGTAGTAGTAATTATAACAGTAAATGCTATAATAATAATAATAATAATAATAATAATAATAATAATAATAATAATAATAATAATAATAATAATAGTAATAATAATGATAATGATTATGACAACAATAATGGTAATAAAATAATAACAACATGCCTGCATACCTCCCTTGCTCCCGCGGCCTAGCTGCTCAAGCCTCTTCCTCTCATCCCTATTCTGTCCACCTGTCTAATGCAAGAGTTTACCAGTATTCTCAGTCTTTCATCCCTTTCTCTGGTAAACTCTGGAACTCTCTCCCTACTTCTATATTTCCACCTGCCTAGTATGACTTGAACTGTTTTAAGAGAGAGGTATCAACACACTTACCCCATTCTTTTGGCTCGTGAATCTGAACCTTCCAGGGACCGGCACTACAGTGGGCCTTTTTTGTATTATTTTTGTTGCCCTTGGCCGCCTCCCTTCTATATATAAAGAAATAAAAAATCTACCTCCGTAAAGATACTCAGACGCGTTCTCCATTCCGCTAACTAAATTACTTAATCAATCACTTGCTAATGGAACGTTTCCTGCCATGTTAAAAAACAAACACAATTACAACTATACATAGATTTTGTTCTAAAGTTGTACCTTAGAACTATAGACCTATTTTCCAGCTAAATATTTTAATGAGCTTTAATGAAGTCCTATCTATTACAATATTTTGAATGAAAAGACATTTTTAATCCATCTCAATTTGGCTTTGGGCGCAAACGTAGCACTTTTATACCCTTGAATATATTTTCCAGTTGTTTTCTCAGCTATTGATAACAAACTTTCTGTTCTATCAGTCTTTTTTTACTTTGCTAAGGCCTTTGATACTGTTAACCACAATATTCTTGTTAATAAATTGTACCACTATGGAGTTAGACGTCCAATACTTTCATGGCTAAAACACTATTTAAAAAAAAAAAAAAAAAAAACAGACAACAATGCATAGTCTTTGGTGATAAGAAATCAGCCCCCACAAAAATTACCCTTGGCGTTCCACATGGAAGTTTCTTGGGACCTATCTTGTATGTATATATATATATATATATATATATATATATATATATATATATATATATATATATATATATATATATATATATATATATATATGTTTTGTTAAAGTCTACAGCAGTAACTGCATTATTGAGTTTATATGAGGTTTTCTCTATCCTCCGGATGAGAGAACATAAGTTCTGGTTTACTGAGTTTAGGAGATTTCCAAAGTCCATTAGAATTCTCTATTAGTAGCAGCAAGTTCTGGTTTACTGAGTTTAGGAGATTTCCAAAGTCCATTAGAATTCTCTATTAGTAGCAGGTGGGGGGGTGTTGTTTGCCTTTTTCTCAAGATATCTTTCGGTCTCTCTTGGACCATCTTCAGGAGAGGAGTGAAGAATGTGGGTCGGTGGCGCTGTTTATATGCGCCAGGAGCGGACGTGGGACGGACTCAGCGTCGGCGGGTATGTGGACCATACCCGCCGACGCTGAGTCCGTCCCCTCCTCCCTGAGTCGTCCGCTCCTGGCGCATATAAACAGCGCCACCGACCCACATTCTTCACTCCTCTCCTGAAGATGGTCCAAGAGAGACCGAAAGATATCTTGAGAAAAAGGCAAACAACACCCCCACCTGCTACTAATAGAGAATTCTAATGGACTTTGGAAATCTCCTAAACTCAGTAAACCAGAACTTACGTTCTCTCATCCGGAGGATAGAGAAAACCTCATATAAACTCAATAATGCAGTTACTGCTGTAGACTTTAACAAAACATATATATATATATATATATATATATATATATATATATATATATATATATATATATATATATATATATTATAGATCTATATATATATCTCTATCTCTCTATCGATCTATCTATATATATATATATATATATATATATATTTAAGTGTGTGTGTGCGTGTGTGTGTGTGTGTGTGTGTGTGTGTGTGGGTGGGTGGGTGTGTGTGTGAGTGTGCGTGATCGAGACATCCCACCCGTGATGACAGAATAGTCGCTAGCGAATCAGAAGCACCGACGGATAACTGTTAACAAATCACAAACACTCCCGCCTCTCCGCTCTTTCGAAACTCCGCCCTTTTCTTCTACGTCTTCCTCTTGTGACTTGTTTTGATGGTCGTCTCGCTGTTAATCGACATGTCTACTTACATCTTCTATTACTATAGGTTTTATCGGTTCCGTTCAGTTTTAGTTATTGTAGAAGCTGAAGGCATACACTAGGACATTATTATTAGCAAGGTAATGTGTGTTTGAATAAATTAATGATGTTCTATATGATTTTGTGTCGGCAAATTTCCGCGGGACAAACCACACATTTCTGAGTTCCCTCTTCTCTCACAAACTTGTAGGACCTGTGGGAAACTGTTTTAGTGATGGAGAAGTATCATAATGATGTATCTGCAGCAGAAACGAGGTCCAAAATCAAGTGACACAAATAAAAAAGAATAAAATAAAACACCAGATCTAAATATTAGGGACACTAATGTAGGTTTGTGGTCCCTCTGGGTCGTCTGTGGGGCACGTGGGGATGATGTTAGGCTAATCGATAATCGTCTCCGCAATGGGCTGCATGCCATCCCGCCTTTATGGAATGATCTTTGGGTGATCATACTGTCTCAAATTACTTATATCTTCTGCAATTGGCAAACATTAGTTTTACCGAATTTCATGATCATCTGAATGATTTCCACCACCCACCGAGGTGATGTAGTTCTAGACCTGATAGTCACGTCATTTGAAAGTTGTAGAGAGCTTTCTGAATACCATGCACTGTTTGAAAGGTGTAACCTATACTCTTTGAATAGTGTAATCCCAGAATCCCAGCTACTGCTCCTCACTGCCTTCCTTGACTTGAGTAGGATTGGTATGTCTCACTTTTCTCCGAGATTATTTCCCTGTTTCATGCTCTCCATGATGACATACAAGCGAGACAGACAAGAGCTCACCAACCTCAAGAGAGAAAGAAACAGCAAGACTCTCCAAACCAAGGAGAAATAATAGTGGAAGCTAGCAGAGCTGAGTCACTCCTGGCGCGGCCATCTTATCGCTGCCCGCCTTATCACCACCCTCCCCTTCACCACCACCACCGCCGCCGCCGCCGCCAGAACAGCTGTCTCGACATGCGTTTCTCTCCTTATCCAGCACGTTAAGCAGCCTTTCCTTGCTTACTTCATCATCTTCAAAAAGTGAAGATTTACCGCTGCTATCACACAAGACGTGACTGCAACGACGAATATATATTATGCAGAAAGATGTGAAGTATGAAGCCCCTGAAAGCAGCGAAAGCGACCGTTACTTCACTGAGTCGTTGCAACAACTCAACAAATTATTCACGACTCCAAAATGTACAAGAAAAACATGCAAGACCAGCAGCACCTTGTCTGTGACATTTGGCCACAGACAATGAGGAAGGTGGCGCCTTCTGATACCCTCACTTTCTTAGAAAGGGGAACCAGTTGCCTTAAAATTCTATAGTAAGTCAACCTTGTGCACACAATAATATGTGAAAATTTCATGCCGATCAAATGAATACAAAAAGCAGGACAAGGAAAAAATAAATAAATAAAAAAATTGAGAGGTGATATCTCGAAATGATTTTTACATTTGAAATAATTTCACAAAATCAGTGAAAGCTGTGATCACCTTATGTTTGATATCATTTTAAACTATAAGAAAATCAAAATTTTTGAAAGGATTAGATTTTTAAAATTCTCAAAAGAAAACGAGAGGGGGATAGTAAAAAAGAAAGTCGAAAAAAAATCCTTAAAAGACAAAGCAATGAATTTAAAATGAATTTAGTGAAATTAGAAAACGAAAAAAACAAAGAGTATTCCCTACAATTCACCCAAATTTGATTAAATTTACATAATATCATTCCTTTACATAAGGAAACAGCATATTAATATTTCAAACCAATTGGATGAACCATACGCGAGATATGAGCCAAAAGATTTTTTTGGAGGTGGTCCCCCCTTCACTTAATCGCATACTACTGATGTGATCTGCATAACAGAGAGAAAAAAAAATCATACATTGTCCTGTAATCAAGTGCTTAACCAAGAGAAAGGCTCGAGTGAAAGTGATTACGGTAAGCTGGCGGACTTCAGTTGAAAAGATGTGAGTTCGATCGACACACACACACACACACACACACACACACACACACACGGCAGATGCTGTAGCCAGTAGAGCAAAACACTGTATCCAAGTACACACACACACACACACACACGGGACTTCTGGCTGGTGTGTGTGTGTGTGTGTGTGTGTGTGTGTGTGTGTGGTGGTGATAAGCGTCTGGTGGCAACCCGACCGATTGTGCAAATGTTGTAGTCTAGTTCTGGATCTTGTACTTTAAAGGTATGGTATTTGTACTGACTGATGAAATTCTGGACCTAATGTAAGAGAGAAAAAAAATAAAGAACACTGCGGAGGAAAGATACCGAGAATTAGATGGCTAGGAAAAATGTGTCAAGAGGTGGAACAGCTGGAAAGTGTAGATTCCAGGTTAATGGTAGAGAAAATCAGAGAAATAACAGGGAATCGGAGAACAACTAGGAGCACTATAGTAAAAGACAAAAATGGTAACATCTTGACGGAGAGAGAAGTGCTAAAGAGAAGGGAAGAGTATGAGGAGTGTGAATTCATTGTAATTTCGAAGAAGGAAGGAACAATTGAATGTGGCAAACATCGTACAATAAGTATTATGAGTCAAGTGGCGAAGATTGTACTGAGAGTGATTGATGAGAGGCTGAAAAGAAAAATTGAGGAAACAGTGGACAGAGCTCAGTTTGGTTTTAGAAAAGGTAAAGGTACTACGAATGCAATTTTTGTATTAGGAACAATTATAGAAAGAACAATAGAGAAGCAGAAAGATCTATTTATGTGCTTCGTTGATTTTGAAAAAGCATTTGATATGGTGCGTCATGAAGTATTGGTGGAGAGGTTGAGAAGGTTAGGTGTAGATACTGCAGACATAAGGGTAATGACCAACCTGTACAAAGGACACAGAACTGTGGTGGGAAATGGAGAGGATAAAAGTGACTGGATTAAAATAGAGAGAGGAGTGAGACAGGGCTGTGTGCTGTCACCGGACTTATTCTTACTATACTCGCAGGCCATCATGGACGAAATGGCAGATTTAGAAGGCATGAAGTGTGAGGAATGAACATGAATAACATAAGGTATGCGGATGATACGGTGGTAATTGCAGACACGGAGGAAAAGTTACAAAGACTGATGTATCGACTGGACAAGAAATGTAGGGGAGTTGAACTGAAGATTAACATCGATAAAACAGAAGTGATGGGAGTCACCAAGAGAAAGTAACAACAGAGGATGAATATGAATGTAAGTGGTCAAGCAGTGAAGCAAGTTCAGATACTTGGGAAGTTTGATGGACCAAGATGGTAGGTGCAATGCGGAAATAAGATCAAGAATTGGAATGGGAACAATTAATTTTGGAAAAATGAAAAGATACTGACAAGCAAAAATTTGAGCACTGGGATCTGGCTAAGAATTTTGAAGACCTACATATGGTCAGTGATGTTGTGCAGTTGTGAAACCTGGACTGTTAGTAAAGAAATGAAGAAGAGACTGGAGGAAGTGGAGATGTGGTTTATCAGAAGAATTATGAGGATTCCGTTGGTGCATAGAAAAAACAATCAGGAAGTGCTGCTGATGGCTGGGACGACGAGAGAACTGAGGACCATAGTGAAAAGAAGACAATTTGGGTATCTGGGGCATGTATTGAAGGGAGATGGCCCGAGAGAGACTCTCTCTTGGGGATGATCGAGAGGAAGAGAGCAAGAGGCAGACAGAAGATGATGTACATGGATGGAATCAAAGAGATGGTGGGAAAGAGAAGGTAGAGGAAGTCGTGAGGTTGGCCAGGAATAGAAGGGTGTGGCACTCCAATGCTGCCAACGTCACCTGACACGGCACTGCGGTATCGGTATCGGTATTTGAACTGCTGCAGTCTATTTGTGGTTTAGGTGACAGAAATGTGTGAATACAAATTGTACATGGTTCGGATCGTTAAAGAATGATACACGTGTGATCTCCAATGTTTAGTTAAGGTACACTGAGTACTGGCAGAGGCGGGTGTCCAGAGTGCTAGCACAGCTGTACGGACAGCACACTACTGGTTGGGGGGGTGTGGGAACCGGTTTTGGAGCGCCAAGGTGTAAGTTGCCGAGCTGATTACCTCACCTACACTTATAATATGATCGATGTTATAGTTGGAAGTGGTGTGTCTTTCTTATTACATTTGAAAAGATGTTTGGGGGCATGTTTAACTGGTTCATTTGTCCACAGGTTGAATGTTACTCAATAAAGTATTAATGTGGCACTTGGTGGCTTTGCATCCTTCCGGTCCACACATGTACAGTGATACAGAAGATGAAAGATAAGAAGAGAACTTCCTGAGTAATGTTGAGCAAAGTAAAATATATGATTTTCTGTTCAAAATAAGTGAATTGTCGGTTCAAGAAATATATAAATGCTTAAAAAAAACGTGTACTTTATCCAGCCTTTAAAGTTTTCCCATTAATAACAAAAACAAATTGTTAGAAAAAATAGCAAATAATAACGAGCATGAAATGGATAAAGTGCTTATTGTTGGAAGAGTAGTACAAAGTACCATAAAGCGAAACATAAATAGAATGTAAGAAAAAAAAGTACATATATTGACACTTTGATTGTTAAGAGTAAAACTTACAGATGTGAGAAAAAGAGTTCAAAAGAAGAAAGGCTATAATTTTTAGCTGAGTGACGAAAATATATAAATTGTTGACGACTACAAAAATAATTAAGGATGAATTTTAAGTGAAATAGTACATTTCTTAGCGGTTAACTGTAATTATAACAGAGCAAGCCAAGAAAGCTATGTACTATTCTATGATAGGGACAAGCAGTCATTTCGCTTTATCACTGCATATCTAGCTTGAAATGTACAACAGTGTGGTACTATCTGTAGGTACAAACACATGCAGCACAGGCAAGGGGTTACAATGTTTTACAAAATATAGTACTATTGAATACAATGTTTTCAAAGTATATTATTATTTTTGTTGTAAACACGTACAACATGTATACCTTGTATTATGTCAATAATAAATATGTATAAAACCTATAAATTATATAAATAAATATATATAAATATATGTAAATTATATATATATATAAATTATCATTAAATCTGCCACAGTCATATTGGCCTAGTCACCTCACAGTCTTCATATTTAGAGGCACATGTTCTTCCTTTCTTGTCTTTACGACATTCTGAGCTGGTTGAGACAAAAAAGAAAGAATGAAGATTCCACCAATAGCTTAGAAGTGCAAGGTAAAGTCCTCATTCTCCCCTCTCTCTCTCTCTCTCTCTCTCTCTCTCTCTCTCTCTCTCTCTCTCTCTCTCTCTCTCTCTCTCTCGGCAAATCTGAGAGCCTCATGTAGCCTCTTTCCACCTAAAAGCAAGTTATTACAGGAAATGTAACCAGAAGATTGTGACTTCACTGTTTGTAGTGTGTGGTGTGGTCTAATGGATGATCAATTAATAGGAGCCAAAAACACTCTCCGTACGGTTGGCTGATAAACATATGATCGTGGTGAATCACACACACACACACACACACACACACACACACACACACACGTCGTAGTGTAGTGGTTAGCACGCTCGGCTCACAACCGAGAGGCCCGGGTTAAAGTCCCGGGCGCGGCGAGGCAAATGGGCAAGCCTCTCAATGTGTATCTAGCCCTTGTTCACCTAGCAGAAAGTAGGTTCGGGACGTAACTCGAGGGGTTGTGGTCCCGCTGTCCCTGTGTGTAGCGTGTGATGTGGTTTCAACCTTACACGAAGATCGCTCTATGAGCTCCGAGCTCGCTCCGTAGGGAAAGGCTGGCTGGGTAACCAGCAGGCGACCGTGGTGAACGAACACCAAGGATATTATAATTAAGGATACAGTGATGAAATTGGCGAAATTGAGAAAAATGTTCATGCCGTCAGTTGACACTAGAGGGCAGCAGCAGTAGAGGGTATGTGGACCAATCACAGCGCGCGCTGGTCTTCCTCGGAGTTAGTAGCATTCCTGCGCTGTGACGGTAAACAGGAGGCAGGGAGCAGCTGGATGTTAATTGTAGGTTTTATGGAGTTAATGTAGACCGATTCAGCCATTCTGAGTCGGTTTACATCTTTTTCTTTATGAAGTGTGGTGATGTTTTCTTCAATGTATTTTCGGGAGACAGATGTATTGTGTTTGGCGAGGTAGTGGCGTTTGATAGCTCCGTCTTGTAGGTGAGCTGTGATGCGTTTTGAGAGAGTGGAGAGGGTAGACCCGATGTACAAGGAAGGTCGGTGACTGCAGTCGCCATACTTGCATGTAAACTTTACATGAGGCTCACATCTTGTAGCGGGGAAGTAGGGGGGAGGCAGTTGTTCTTTATGATTAGGCTTGATGTGCGTTTAGTCTTGTAATAAATGATGAGTTTGAGTTCTGCAGTGGGCTCAACGGGTTTGATATTAGCTTGTACAATATTCTTGAGTGATTTTCGTCGGCTTCTACATAAAAAAAAAAAAAAGTAATAATTTTTGCTCCATCAATCATTTTGTTATCTGAATGCATAAATTATTCTTGTCACAACATTGCAAGTATGAAATTCAATGCTTAGAAGACATTAAAATTCTGTTTACACTTTCTGAATTAATCTAGTCATTATGGCTATTGACTTTATGTAACCGATATTACACAATAAAATATATTAATCTATATGTATATGTATCATTGTACCTATGAAGGAGTGAATATACGACTAAATATATAAGAAAAGGATGGCGAAAAATCAATGTACCTATGAATGAGTGAATATACGACTAAATATATAAGAAAAGGAGGGCAAAATTTTAAGCAAAATAATATAGCCATCCCTTGTGAAACATAAAAATGGGTTCCCATTTTCTATCTTTAGTTCCGTCAGCGGCCACTCTGACGCCACGATCTTTCCTTCAAGGTATAATTCACGGCCTGGTATCCTTAGAGAATCCTTGGTGAACACACACACACACACACACACACACACACACACACACACACACACACACACACACACACTTACTTCCCAACTGGAGGACAAACATTGTCAGGGATTCTATGGTGAACATTGAAGTGATGTAACTCCTGAGTAAAAGAATATTCTTTGTGTATTATCATAATCTTTGATGATAAATTTCTTGCTTTTATATAATTTGTGTATCATCCGTATTTGGAATCATACATGATCACTGGGAGATTGTAATTGACTTAAACTTTAAAGAGAAATATGTATAAGACAATTCAGAAGCTAGGCTGTTTTTACCAACTGTATTTATTCTTAGGAATAATAATGTAATTTTTCATTAGTTAATCTCCCTAGTTTACATAATAAGAAGCTCTCCTTAATTAAGAACAAATGAAACGTTAAACAATTTACATTTACCTTGATAATAAATATTTCCTGGGAAGAAAATGTGTACTCTAGTTATGCTAAGCCACACCAGCATAACGTAGCAAGACATACTCACCAGGGAGTGACACCCTGCCACTATCATAAGCAACACCAATACCAGCGTGGAGGCCATCCTGACGAGTCTGTTGAAATATAGGTATTGAAAGTAATATATATTGATAAGGTAATGATATAAGCAGAGGGATTAGAGCCAAGGAAATGGTTAGGATGCTGGGGCCGTATCCACGAAAACTGTCTGAGGCCGACGCTGGCTAAGTACAAAATCGCACTTAGCTTATGGACGACGATTTAGGGCCGACGGCAGCCGTCGTGCTTAGTGCAGCTCAGCGAGCGCGCTCAGGACCAACCTGAGCGTGCTGGAACGCATCGCTTACCAAATGTCGACATGAATTATATTAAACGAAACATTATTATACTAATATTTTCTTTGGTTTTTATTTGTATAAATTCACAATACAACTGCTGCTTAAGTAACATTAAGCAGACGAAAACACTTAAGAAAAAATAATAAATGTATTCCTGTTGGCAACGAGCAAACACTCCTCTCCCAGCAGCAGCGCTACTCTCAACACAGCAAGCACATCCATCACCTTTCCTCCCCAACTATACCAGGTAAGGCTTCAAGGTATCAACAAACATTGCTTATTAGTACTTTATCTGGTATTGGTGGAAAAAGCTGTTAGTTTAATACACATTAAAAAGGAGTAAACCAATGGGAAGTATGCATTATTGTATGCACTTTCTTTACTCATTTAGTATTTATAATAATTTAAAGTTTTACCTTAGGCGTCTCTCCTGAGGTCAACAGACTTAAAAAAAACACGATAAAACTGCATCAGTGAGTCCTTAATAGGTTTAAGTAGGTTAGGTGTTAACATAGGTTTGGTTTTAACTTGTAGCTTAGTATTTATAGATGGTAATTTATCATCCATACATAATGTCGACGGTGATGGTAAATTTTGCTGCTTATTGAAAAGGTGGTGGAAAGAAATAAACAAAAACTTAGTTCCATTCATAAAACCACACTTTAATTCATGGTGAGAAAATAGTATATTCGTATCTTTAAACAAACAAGCTTGACATATCACCTCAACATCACCTCCCTCCTCTCTACTCAAACTCTCCTGTAACCCTTGAACTTTCTCATTACTACACTTCCTTGCTTTCAGAACCTTTCTCACTTTCCCTCCCTCCCTAGTTTTTCTCTCACTTCCTATTTTCTTAAAAGTTCTTACTAATGCTTACTTTATTTAAGTCCATACAAGTTAGTCCAAACAAGTTTTATAGAAATAGCAAATATGGTTAAAATATTATTCCTCCATCAATAATACTGCTTATTGTTATAAAGGCTACATTCAGTGAAAGGAAAGAAAAATAGCAGTCTGTAAGTTAACATTCATTAATTGGAAATTTTTCCACACAAGGTGCCAGCCAAAGGCAACTATCTTCCTCCCCAAATTCCCAATATTTTTATGACATAGATTCTAACCTATGATTACTTTATTGAGGTCAATAAAAGTTTTATAGAGATAACATATGGGGCAAAATGCAAAATATTATTTCTGTATTGATAATACTGCTCTTTGTCATTAAGGCACCATTCAGTGAAAGGAAAGAAAAATTTAAGTATGTCAGCTGTTTAACAATCATTAATGGCAATTCTTTCTAAAACGAGGAGCTAGCAAAGGCTGAAGATAAACTGCCTCCTCCAAATTTATGCACCAATGTAATGATTTGGTCCATTGCTTGCAGTGACGCATCTCACCAGCTGAAAGTGCACCGATCATTACTAGTGTTGGTGCATCATCGGGGGTAGAAGGGACTTCTTCCTTCATCTGTGAAGACCCTGTTGCTGACAGCCATCCTGCTGAGCCTGTGCAGGACATTGAGCAGCAGGCACGTGCGGCAGCATATTGAGCACAGGAATGTGTTGCTTGGGCCTTTGAAACTTTGTACCTGCAGATGCAATATTACCATAGGTTATTGGAGAATAAATCAGCAGACAAGTAAACACATCTATCATTTCCATTATAAGCTATTTCCCATAAGCAATGACCTTTTTATGGCTATTTTACTGATTTTTCTTACATGGTTTCTCACTAATTTCAAATAGTTTTAATGTAATTAGACTTTTGTTTTTTACTATGACCTGATTTTAAATAATAATAACATCAGAAATATATAAATGAAAAATAATAACATCAGAGAGATATATAACGGAAATAGTAACCTCATGCATGTCTCCCACCCTCAAGCGGCCTCGCCGCACAAGACTTTCTTCTTCCTCTCATCCCTATTCTGACCAACTTTTTAATGCAAGAGTTAACCAGTTCTCCCAGTCATACATTCCTTTCTCTAAACTCCCTGCCTGTCTCTGTATTTCAACTTCCTATGACTTAACTCTATTTAATAGGGAGGTTTCAAGATATTTGTCCCGGACTTTTGGCTAACTCTTTTATTCTCTTACGGGACTGGCAATAATAGTGGGCTTTTTTGTTTTCATTGTTTTTTGTTGCCCGTGGCTGGCTTCCCCTCTTACATAAACATAAATCATCAATTATAACATCAATTACTATAATGCAATAGGTCAAATTTGTTCATGTCATAAAATTATTTGTTTACAATTGTAATGCATAACATGTCTCCTGCTGAGATTCAACTTACTTGAAATGCAAGTTGCAGAATGCATCCCGACATGCACAACCCTCATTCTGGCGACCACCGGCTGCATTGGCAGGCTCTTGTGCGGCATCATTTTGTTGCAATGGCACCGCAGCTTCAGCCACTGCACCCATGGGTTGGTCTTCATCCAGAAGAGGAATATCCCGCTCTTTGCAAATGTTGTGAAGCATTCCACATACTTGTACAATCTTGCAGACCTTGAGAGGTGGACTCACTCGAACTTCGCCATGCAGAATGTGAAATCGCCATTTGAGTTGCCCTATTCCTCGTTCGACAACACTGCGTGTCCTCTTGTGAGCCCTGAAAAATAATAATTGAATAATGTATTAACTCTTCTGTCTTGGTGTGCTAGTGGTCATCTGCTTTAGTTTTTTGGTCTATACTACATAATCATAATCATAACTGAATACTAACCTAACCAACCCAAACTAAATCAAACCTAACCTAACTATTACACCTAACCATACATTAAGTCACATTGAAAAGCACAAAAGGAAATATGCTTTAGAAACTTACTGACAGGCTTCTTTTATAAATAGCTCCATATATTGACAGGATTTAAAATTGTCAAAAATTGCTATACTTGACAGATAAAAAATGTCTAACTCATTAGTAAGCTAAACATAACTTATTAAAATTTATGAGCACAATATATAATAAGATACTTATCTTACTGAGCTCAATCTAACCTGACCTAACCTAACCAAAGTTAACTCATGTGCACATCTAATCATAAGATGGATACTTACCTTACTGAACCAAATACTAACCTAACCTACCCAAACTCAACCAAAGCTAACCAAACTAAATGTCACAATGAAAAACCCACAAAAGAAAATAAACTAGAAACTAAATAATATTACTAATAATAATAACAACATTGTACTTACCTATTATATCGTGACTGAGGGCCAGGTAGTGGACGCAGATATGGTGTGAGAAGCCAAGTCTTGGAGGATACCCACTGTCTCCAAGTAAGTGACTTTCTGCTGGCACATATCCTTCCTCAAACAATCTTGACAATCCACTGCTGTTTAGAATACGTGCATCATGCACTGACCCTGGCCACTTTGCAAGGATTTCCAAAATTCGATAACTGGCATCGAATACTATTTGCACATTAATGCTGTGAAATCCCTTGCGATTCACATACACTTCTTCCTGCTCCTTCGGTGCCACAATTCTTATATGAGTTCCATCAATGACACCTACTATGTTAGAGAAATTGGCAATGGCCAAGAAGTCTTCTTTATTTCTCTCAGCTGCGTCTGTAGTGACAGGAAAGTATACAAATCTTTTGAGGACATCGGGATCTGCGAGGGCATCTATGGTTTGTGTGATGGTTCTGCTGATGCTGGACTGGGAGGGGCCAAGGTCATCACTGCTACACTGTTGCATTTTCCCAGTGGCAAGATAGCGCAATGTTATGATAACCTTCATCGCTGGGGTGAGCGGGTTTGACCGACTGGGCTTCCCTCACAAGATCGGTAACATATATGATACCTTCCCGGTCAAATCTGTACCTCTTTATGAGCTCAGCATCACTCAGCTCATTTAAAACATCCCTTCTACGGTGATTTCTTCTTGGTTGGTGTGGGGGATGCTCTTGTGGCGCAGCCATGATGATTGTTTACATTCAGCTCCGTCGGTCCCAGCGCGGCTAAAACAAGGTACACCCACTTTTAGCGCTATGGACGACGTAAGGCCGACGTAAGACCGACGGAAGGCAAGTTAGGGCCGACGGCGGCCATCTTTGTTTGTTAAGGCCGACGCCGTCGGTCTTAGCAGCTTCGTGGATACGGCCCCTGGTGTATCTCCAAGACGGGAAGAAATATGAGTAGGGTGTTGCATCAGCTGCTCTGGTCATGGAGGACAGCAAAGTTAAAGGCTACCTATCTAAGACTGTCAATAAAGGAAAAGGAAAGCCAAAGCTTGTGGTAAACACTAAAGTCTCCACGGAAAGAGAGACAGAATGCGCTTCAGTTTGGAATTGGATAGTCATAGAATTTCTTTCAGTCGAGGGAGTTCGGTGAGAACTATAAACAAACAAATGAATTTAATTAGAGGATTACTCTGAAGTCGTAGCCAGAATGTGAAAAAAACCTCATAAGATTCATGGCCCGTATTAAAGAGATAGATAACTTTTCTTGGACAAATTTCTAGTCTTAAAATCCATCTTCGGAAATTTGTGTTGTACTTTAGTCATTATCTCATCGGCAGCTTCAAATTTACGGTTGATCAAATAATGTCTCAAGTACAACACCTATTTCAGAAGGTTAGGATGGATTTTAGGATTGACAATTGTCTAAGAAAAAGTAACATATTTAAAAATCTCTGTTAATACAGGCCAAGGAGTGTGAGCACGATAACAAAGTCAAATGGTTGTGACTCAGAAGCAACAACGAGTGATAACATCGGTTATGACTCACCTGAAGTTGATGAGAAACTGACACCAAACTTGACAGTAGAATTGCCTTAATACAGCCAGGACCAGTGTGAAATCCTTGCTTGAGAGTGACTATATATATATATATATATATATATATATATATATATATATATATATATATATATATATATATATATATATATACACAAATTAAATTTTCCAAGCATATGTTAACTTTTGGTGGAGAAATTTGTTGTTACTGCTTTTGCCTGACGTGTTTTCTGCTTAAAAAGAAATAATTGATAAATGAAATAAAGTACAAAACAATAATATCTTTTTTTTTTTGTCTTTTTACTTGTTACACAAAAGAAAATAAGTTTAATTTTCTTACTTTTTTTTTGGGGGGGAGGGGTGGGGGATAAATATTTAACCTACTCTGTGGCAACTTTTTATACGCCAGGTGTTCGAAATGTTGAATGAAAATCACCTAGCGCCACATTACAAATTTTGACGTAAGCCATACTGGCGATCAGAGAGAAGATTGTGAAGTGACAGAGCTTTAAGAATTTTCCTATAGAGTATTAATCCAAAAATGCCTTAGAGAAACATGAGATTAAAGCTGCAAAGCGGTAGTTTGAGGAGTTAGAAGGGTCACCCTTTTTTGGGACAGGCTGAATCAAGACAAACTTCCAGCAAGAAAATGGAAATGACTCCATTAGGTGCTGCAACAGCTTAGGTCATATGGCACCACTAGGGTTAACGGGAGAGCGCTACATCTCCCACTGGGCAAAACCCAGCAAGAAAAAAAGTAGAAGTCAATAGACAGGTTGGAAAAGTTTGGCCAGGCAAGGTGCAAGCGCGAAAGGACACCTATTTGAAAGACCCCACCACTTCGATACACACACACACACACACACACACACACACACACACACACATATATATATGTATATATATATATATATATATATATATATATATATATATATATATATATATATATATATATATATATAGATATAGATATAGATATAGATATAGATATGTAGATAGATAGATAGATAGATAGATAGATAGATAGATAGATAGATGAATAGATAGATGGATAGATAGATAGATAGATATAGATATATTTGTGTGTGTGTGTGTGTGTGTGTGTGTGTGTGTGTGTGTGTGAGTGTGTGTGTGTGTGTGTGTTTGTTTGCGCGTGTGTTTCTGTGTCTTGGAGGGAGGCGGGCTCCCTAACCATGTCTTCCATGAGGGACAATATGATCCCCAACTGCCACTTCCACAAGGACTGGCAGCGCTACGTTTAGACGTGGTTCAACCAGCCGGCCAGCAAACAGTGCCGCCGCAACAAGAGATAGGCCAAAGCCCAGTCAGGTGGCCCCGAGGCCCCATGGCAAGCTGAGGCCCATCGTGCGCTGCCCAACCTTCAAGTACAACACTAAGAAGCGGCTGGGCAAAGGCTTCACTCAGGAGGAGACGAAGGGTGGTGCTCTGAACCCCAAGTATGCCCGCACCATCGGCATTGTTGTGGATTAACACCACACCAACAAGTCCATGGAGTCGCTGCAGAAGAACGTGCAACTCCTCAAGGTATACAAGAGCAAGCTGATCCTCTTCCCTCTGAAGACTGCCAAGCCAAACAAGACCGACTCCACGCCACGCCAGTTCATCTATCTATCTATCTATCTATCTATCTATCTATCTATCTATCTATCTATCTATCTATCTATATATATATATATATATATATATATATATATATATATATATATATATATATATATATATATATATGGCTTTGGTTCAAATAATTCTTTTGTACTCGAATACAAATACAATTACAGGATGATTTAATGAATAAAAGTACAAATAAGAGTCCATACTTTTATAATTGAGCGCAAAGTAAAGAATAACTACTTTTTTACTTAATCTCTCTCTCTCTCTCTCTCTCTCTCTCTCTCTCTCTCTCTCTCTCTCTCTCTCTCTCTCTCTCTCTCTCTCTCTCTCTCTCTCTCTCTCTCTCTCTCTCTCTCTCTCTCTCTCTCTCTCTGTCTCTCTGTGTGTGTGTGTGTGTGTGTGTATTTGTGTGTGTATCCATTGTCACGATGGCCTGCTGGTCACCCAGCCAGCCTTTTCCCTACGGAACGAGCTCAGAGCTTATAGACCAATTTTCAGATACGACTGAGACCACATCACACACTATTATACACAACGGGACAGCGAGGCCACAACTTCGAGTTATGTCCCATACCTATTTGCTGCTAGGTGAACAGGGGCTAGATACATATTGGGAGGCGTGCCTCGAACCCACCCACCCACACACACACACACACACACACACACACACACACATCACGGGCGTGGCGAGGCAAATGGGCAAGCCTCTTAATATGTATCTAGCCCCTGTTCATCTTGCAGCTAGTAGGTACGGGATGTAACTCGAAGGGTTGTGGCCTCGCTGTCCCGGTGTGTAGTGTGTGATGTGGTTTCAGTTCTACCCGAAGCTTCGTAGGGTAAAGACAGGCTGGGTGACCAGCAGGCGACTGCGACAGTGAATATGCACGAGATGACCATTATCAAAATTAAGTGTTTCAAGTGTTACCCATGTTATATATATATATATATATATATATATATATATATATATATATATATATATATATATATATATATATATATATATATATATACAATTTGAAAAATAACAATAATTGCCTTCGTGTGCTTGAGGACATTTGTCTCTGAGGTGTTGGAGCAAGATATCGTGGCATCGCAGTGCTTACACATCACCTTGTAATTCCCTGACACGTCATCTGGTTGCTGAAAGTGCTTCCATATCCTAAATGAAGCCATAGCCTATTGGGACAGTGAGCCGCTGTCGTAAACATCCATGGTGTGGCCTAACCTCTGGCCATGATTCTACAGTCGGTTCACTCTCGAAACAACATTTAGGCACAGGCTGAGTACAGTTAGGTGCGCTGCCACATCACACAGTTTGCCTTTGGATATGTCAGTTCTTTGTTTTCTTTCATTGAAATTAAGGTATTAAGTATGGGTGATTTATTCAATCAAACCATGCAGAACTACAAATGGCGCGAGCTTGAAAATGATAGTGTACATGTAGGTTGCACGTAAATACAACAACATTTAACAACAAAGCTGTGCGGCGTTGTCATAAAATAACTCGAGCAGCTTGCATAGGGTCAGGTTACTCAGGTCACAGAGAGAGGCCTCTCCTCGATCAATCCCTCGCTCCGTGACTTCCACCTTTAAGGTGGTGTAGAAAAAAATGTCAAAACATGAACAAATAAAATGAAATAAATCCTGACTTAAATAAAATCACACAATACTGAGAGAGAGAGAGAGAGAGAGAGAGAGAGAGAGAGAGAGAGAGAGAGAGAGAGAGAGAGAGAGAGAGAGAGAGAGAGAGAGAGAGAGAGAGAGAGTTTCAACTCATCTATTTTTATTTATTTTCATTTCCAACGTTTGGGTTGATAAGACAAGTATCGTGCCACCTGTGCATACAAAACACTCATTACATTCTTGAATATCATTATACACGTGCTCCTCCTTCCCTGCTTTATATCCTCATCCTGCTTCCCACTACCCATGTTACTATGCATGTACTCGTTGCTTGTTATTGGATCATTTGTCTTTTTTTCCTTTTTACTTTGTTTAAATATAGCCAATATAAACTTCATTCTGAACAAATCTGAAAATCTGTACACCTCAACAGAAAAATGTTATGTCTGTCTCCCTTGCCACTCCTGCTGGTGCAGCATTAGGCCGAGCAACCCAGTTTTGCAGCACAATATTGAGGTCAATGAATGTCGAGGGTATCATCAGTTAAGCAACATTTTATGTAGACTTCACTTCTGTTCCCCGAAACACCCAGAACATGTGTGAGCGATGTCGCCTCGTGATTGGAATTTAGATTTCCGCCTCGTGATTGGCCGCCGCCTCATTACCTAATTCATTTCGACATTTTATCATTTGATGCATATAAAGTTTTAAAGATTCCTAAGGTTTGGGTAGATGACGCAAGTATCGTGCCACCTGTGCTTCTAAAACACTCATTACATTCTGGTATTCACCTGATCCTACTTCATCGATTAATATTTTCTTGGTGCTTACCGCTACCTTTGTTCCTCTGTACTCGTTCCTTATTACTGCACAGTTTGTCTTTTTTTCTTTTTGTTTCTCCAAATACGGCCAATATAAACTTTATTCTGAATGAATAATATAAAAAATATTGGCCTTGATTGCAATATTCATGTGGTCATTAAACATTTAGTTCCTTGTTTCTCGCAGATGATATTGTTAATTATTGTTTTAATGAACCCAATCGTTTCTCTGACAAATTCGATGACAATGATATTTCAAGTGAAGGCACTACTATTAATGATCCTCTGATTGAAATTTCTCAGTGAGACATGCTATTGTGTATAAGGAAAGTGAAGCTAAGGGATCTGATAACTTGAATGCTAAGATTTTAAAATCCTTTTGTAAACAGTTCGTTTGGCGTTTGCAGAACTTATTTTAAGCTTCTGAATCCACATTAACAGAGACTCTTAAGTATGTAACTTTTCTTAGACGAATTTCTAGTCTTAAGATCCATCTTAACCTCCCGGAATTGGTGTTGTACTTTAGTCATTATCTTCAAATTTACTGTGAGTATCGTGTTCAAGTTGACCCTTTGGTTCACTGGTGTGGTGTGAACTATTTACAGCTTAACCTGAAAAAAATGGTCATTGACTTTCACAAGAAGGGAAACCATATTGAAAAACTTAAAATCAAGACATTGTTCGTGATACACAACTATAAATACCTGAGAATGGTAATTGGCAAGAAGTTAAAAAGTCATATAAATGCTAACAAAATATATGCAAAGAATGAATTTTGTAACAATATTGCTAAAAGATAACTGAATGTTAGTAAAACCATTCTTTCGTTGTTTATATATATATATATATATATATATATATATATATATATATATATATATAT
>CM035203.1:16535473-16568752 GCA_020233015.1 Callinectes sapidus | reverse complement strand
TCCTCCTCCTCCTCCTCCTCCTCCTCCTCCTCCTCCTCCTCTTCTTCCATCATCATCATCGTTGTCGTGTTCAAATTTCCCTACACCATATTTCTTCGTAACACCGGACCTGTCAGGGATTCAATGCTTACAGTGACCAACGAGAGAGAGAGAGAGAGAGAGAGAGAGAGAGAGAGAGAGAGAGAGAGAGAGAGAGAGAGAGAGAGAGAGAGAGAGAGAGAGAATGATGATGATGATGGTGGTGATGATGTTCTTCCCTGTTTTCTTTGGAAATCCCATAAAAGATTACTTCGTCATGAACATCTTTTCCTATACTCCCTACACACACACACACACACACACACACACACACACACACACACACACACACACACACACACACACACACACACAGACACACACACACACCAAGAAGAATGAATTTTTTCCACTCTTTTTTTTTTCCTCTTTTTCTTGCCATAAATTTGCTTCAGAGAGAAATTCATAATGCGAGTGGTGTTGTTTTGTGTTTGAAGGACGAGCACGAGTTTCTTGTTTCTTGTTCGCTCTTCACAGTAAGGCAATGACGTGGTTGTGAAATTGATTGACTGAAGAAATGAATGATTGGTTGATTGTTGTTGACGGATTAATTCATCAATCTGCGCTGCAACCATAAGTCATGCTGCTTACTAAGACAAAAAACGTGACAGAAATAATTGAACTCGAAACGAAATAAACCTTAAAGCCCAAAGAAGCACAGTTATAGTAAGAACAACCATTTGAATAGAAAAATATAATCAACTCGCGTAGCTTGGTAAAAGAAAAAAAAATTATTTAAGCAGATGGAGAAGGACAGGCAGGTGCGGTGTAACATGAGGTGGCATGTCCTGTTCTACCCTGTCCCTCTCATCTCCTCTATTGTTCTTTACCTGCCCGTGACCATGCACAAAGGGACGACTTTTCATGCACTTGTTTATTAGTACAAGTGAAGGAGGCTGACAAGAGCACACACAAAAGTAGAAAAATGGTTTGCAAATCCCCCTCCAAAAAAGTTACACGGGAAAATAATTCAAGAAACCGTTTGTAATTTTTGTTGCAGAGATTTCCTGATATTCAGCTATTCATTTTCCAAAATTTTCATGCGCTATTCTCCAATGCACCACCACCACCACCACCACCACCTTGCCCTCTTGTATAGTTTAGAAGAGGAAGTACTGTGTTGTATGCAGCTCTTGATAAAACTAAATCTTGCAAATGAATTCTTGTCTCATAACCCGAACCGCGCGTAGTTACATGTCACTCAGCATAAATGTGAAAACTCTCCACCTCCATCACCATAACAACAAGAAAATAATTAAACTAGTCAATGAAAACGCGAATTAGTAGATAAATACATAATAATAAGTAGATAGATAAATTTGAATGTTCTTTACTCTAGGAACAAAACCTCATGAAAAAAAAAATCATCCATGAAAATAAAGGAACGTTTCAGGTATTCTTAAAAAAAAAAAAAAAAAAAAAAAAAAGCAGGAAATTCCCATCCCGAGCCACGCCGAGTCGAGAGGAGCCACGCTGAGCCACACGTCATGACACGCTCCATCTTTCACCTTCACCTCACCTCCAAGTAAACGTTCCTGCAACTTTTTCTCTTACTTATTTTCCTAGTTACTGTATTCCTACTTCCCACAACTCTCATCTCCCTCTTTTCTTTTTTTATTTATCTGTATTATTCAAGTCCCTTTCTGTGGTGTTTTTATTTATTTGTAGTGTTAACCACCTTCAGTATGACGTATTTTCATATCAATCTGCTTACTACTTGGCGATTTAATGCAGCTTCAGAAACTTGTGTAGGGATTAAGGTAACCTCCTAATATCCACAAACAATCCCTAACGTCAATAAAATCGAATAATCACATCTAAAACTCGTGGTAAAAATGCGTGCCAGTACTGAAGTGTTTAAGAACGATGGAATCACATCTAGAAGCTTCTTTACCAAACTAGCCCCACACTCAGCTCATTCACCTCGACTGTCAGTCCAGTCTGTCAACACATTGTTTGCCGCACTACTGGAATCCTATTTTTCGTGGATGAAGTGATGAAACTAAGGACATTCCTTCCTTCCACTCGCTCCTCTCCCTCCCTCCTCTTTCTCTCTCTCCAAACTAGTCACGAAGGAAGCCGTGACACAAGGACAGCGAAACATCTGGACATTCACGAAGCACAGGTTAATTGAACGTGTCAGTAAGCGAGCATTTCAAAAGTAATTTCCATTGATGGGTGACAAAAGGGACAAGAGAATGTGCACTGCTGAGGATTCGAAAGAATAGACACAAATGAGATTTCCTTGTGATAGTAATGAGATAATCAGAATCCACTGATTTCAGGTTTTCTTACTTATTGCTTACTTTCTCTTTTATGTGTGATGTGGAAATGTGCGGTCAGAAACGGGAAAGGGAAAGAAAAGGTCTAGCTATTGGTAATGACGTAACAAAACTTGGCGATTTCATCCTTATATTCTTACAATATCTTGTTAACCAATTCATCCCTTGTATCCATTAATCATATTATTCTTCCATTCTCCCTTTCCTTATTCTAACACTCATTCACTACCCAACAGCCAATAATTCTGATTTTTATCTTCTTTGCTCCCTTTCTTTCATCTGTTTTTCACCTCTCCATTCCATTCTTCCTTTAGTCTCTCACTCCGTCAGTCACTAACTATACTTCCTTCCTTATACCTTCTCAGTTTCCCTATTCCCTTCTCGTCATGGTTGCCAGTAGGACTCTGAAGGACCTCAGACCCGGAGACGCCCTTGTGTTTATTTGTGTCCGTGAACGGTGGGTGCCTCTTGGGGGAGCTCCACGGTGAACGAGCACCCGTCAGCCTCAGGGATTGAACGGTGAAGGGAGAGGGGAGGTACTGAGAGTGTATGGAAGGCTAATGGAAGGCTGCTAACGGCGAAAGAGAAGGGACGGCGGTGGCGGTGGTCAGTGTAAGGGAGGTAGAATGGGGAGGATAGAAGGTGGTGGTGTATTGGTTGTGGTGGTGGTGGTGAGTGAACATGTTATGGGTTTGTTGGTGGTGTAATGCGAGTGACAGGCGTAATGTGACTGTTTGTGAGTGGAGGACGGCGGGTTGTGGGTGACGGATGGGTGGATGCGGGTGGCAGCTTAGCCAGACTGTTGAACTCGCCACTCGTTCAGCCAGTGATGGGCCGAGGAGGAACCATACTGTGATCTCTCTCTCCTCATTTCGACTACTTTTAAGAGTTTCTAGTTGAAGTGGCAACGGGTTTCAAAGACTGTTGCACGTGTCAAGCGAACTATTTTATTTCTTATAATATTAACAGAATAAACCGTCTTCAGAATCCGATTGATCATCTGTAGCTTTTGAAAATAGTCGTAGTGAGAGAGTAAGTCATGTCATGCATCACGTCGCGGTCCTTCATGGATTCACTGGGTCCGAGGTTCTTTTTGTTTAGATTGTAAACTGGTCAGCATACATATTCTACACAACCCAGCCTCGCCCTCCAACCTTTGCCAGCAAAGACATGGTGACCGTGGTGAATAAAAACTGGTGCCTCTAATTTTCTCTAATGCAGGGTTCGATTTGGCACAGGCACTCCTCTGACAGAAATATAGGATAAGAGTTGGTCACGATTGCTGCTCTTATTTTTTAGTTGTAATTTCATGTTGGTGATGCAAACCACAAGCCACAAAAGATCCACACCTTGCCCACATCACGAGGGATGGGTGGGGGCAGGGAACAGCGGAGCAGGGAAGAAAATAAAGATGAAACAAGGAAAATAATGTTAACTTTTCCTTGTTGCTGAAAGAAACGCGACACTCCCTTGAATTTTTGGCAATGACTGGAGCAAACGTAATTAAGGACACGGAAATAGAGCCATAACAGGAAGAATACATGGCGCTGCATCCTTGATACGGATCCAAGGAGTGACGTGGCAGTGGCTAGAGATGACGAGGCAGAGAACGGTGGTGATGAGGCAGAGGTGGTGGTGACGAGGTTCTCAGGAGCCAAGGAAGCAGGAAGGCCAGAGCAAAATCAGGTTATTGGCCAGACCTGCCTTTAAGGAGTCCTGCTGATTGACTGTTATTCCTCTGTTCGTCATATCCCATCCGACCGTGACGATTCCTTGTTTTTCTTCGTTTCATGTTTTCTTCCTTTTGTTTATTTTTGTCTTTTCTTCGTTTCCTTTCTTTTTTCTTTCCTCTTTTTGGTCTCCGTTTCTTATCGTTCTTTTCCTTTCTTCATTCTTATTTTGTTGCTCAATCTTAATTTAGAGTCACCGTAATGACTACTTACCTCCGCTTCCGTACCTCAGCCAACACGTGTAATGCAGTGCTCCACATGAACCGCACCAACACGAAGATCAGTAGCAATGTTAAATGGGGTTTCACGTTGCTTGGCCAATGAGATTTCACCACAACAGTACCGCGACGTTCCCATTAATCGGGATACAAGGCAGCACCGTTGTCGCTCTCCACCAGCCATAATCAGCCGGCGGCCTTCACCACATCACTAAAAACACATAATTCCCATGTTTACTTTCTAATTACCGTCTTTTTTCCTATAATTAAGGCCATTGGTCCCGCCCTGGGCAAACACTACTCGTTTTATAAGGCATTTTTTTCTGTCCTTCAAAGTAACATGACGACAGACCTGCACTGGAGGATTTTTCCTTTTTTTAATGTAATGTAAATATTTTTTCGTCCTCCGCGTGTAGAGTGACTTCCAAGATCCGGTTAACTAATAAATGATGTTCGCATGTTTGAAGAGTTACGCACCGTGTGGTTGGAGAAGGTAGAATGTCATTTCGAGGTTATACTACTTTTTTTGCCGGACTGTGATTTCCTCGAGAGATGTAGATAGGAGTATAGTCATCAATGCCTTTAACTGTTTCACTCTGATATACAACGACGTTCACTATTGAAACCACTGTACCTAATCTTTACTTGTGCTTTCAACGACATTAGTAAAGAAGCAGGGTAGAATGAAAAGGATAGATGCTCCACTGTTTCGCGACGAGAGAGAGAGAGAGAGAGAGAGAGAGAGAGAGAGAGAGAGAGAGAGAGAGAGAGAGAGAATCAGTTGGGTTAGTATTGGGAAGAGCCGGGGAAGGAGGAATGGAAATGCCAGTTCTTTCATACTTGAATAGAAGAAAAAAAAAAATCTCGCAGTAAAGGTCACTTGTATGTGTTTGAAGTTAAGAAAACACACACACACACACACACACACACGAGGCGAAAGGGGTAAAATTATGTTATCAGACACGGTGTTTGTTTTGTTGGTGGTGGGAAAGTGTTTTGAGCTGTGATCCCGGAGAAGGAAGCCGGGGAAGGAGAGAGCGAACGAGAGTGAGTGGGTGGGGAGAGAGAGAAAGAGAAAGAGGTGGTGATTGAGGGAGGAGTGTGGCGGAGATAAGGAGAAAGGGACACACACACACACACACACACACACACACACACACACACACACACACACACACACACACACACACACTAATGAACGCTACTGGTACTAATTATATTATTGCACGTGATGGATGTATATAAATATATAAAAAGTACTGATTTTATTAATTGTATCTTCTATGTAAATTTACTGTAGGTAGAAATAATTGAAGCTGATAAAAAGTTACTTAAGAAAACTTTCTTGATCAGTTATATGTATGTAATAGTAAGATTTCGTCATGTAGGACTGTGGCAAGCGGAGTTCCCGAAGACATGTCTTACCCTTTATTTTTCTTCTCTTCAATCTGGAATATATAACAACATGACTAACAGTTGAAATGAAATATAGAAAATATCATCTTTACTTTGTTAATTTTAGAATAAAATTACATCCAAAGAATCGAGCAGTCTGTTACCTCCCGCCATTTGAATAGAAAGTTAGTTCAGCCAAAGTAATTAAGGATAAGGGAGCGCGATGGCAGTGACTTGTCGGCCTCCTGTCAATCCCAGTGACGTGGTGTGGCCCCTGGCGCGGTCAGGGGACGCCAGTGTGACATTAGAACTGTCCGGCATCTGGAGGTTATCTGAGGATGGAAGAGAGACAAGACTGTGGTTTAGATGGTGACTCCCGGGCGAGCCAGAGATGGACGTGAGGGAATGGAGGGTAGTGAGTGCTATGGTGAGGGCTGTTTACTGCCTAGTCGGCTAGCTGGCTGGATATCTATATGTTGTATGGTAGATAGATGGAGGGATGGTTGCGACTGTTTGGCAGATTAAATAGATTGTTGGACGGTATGTCCATAAACTGAGACTAGCTAACTACGAGTAGTTAGCTGGTTCGCAAAGTAACTGGCTGTCTAGTTAACTTATTAGCTGATAGTCTGGCTGATTAATTGACTGACTAGCTAAATATTTGGCTATCTGACTAGCTAAGTGGCTAAACTCCGTTAGTAGCTACAAGTGAGACAGTGCTGAGATATAAGTAGGTTAGCACCCTGCGGCAGAGACAGGGAGAAGGTACAGTGGCTGGAACACGTGTACAAATTAGGCGAGTCGTAAAGATGCAACGTAACTGTCAACAACAAAACGCCACTTGTCTGGTGGTGGGAGCAAGGCATGGCGGGATGTCGCCTCGGATAATTAATGAGAGAAAACTAACCAACCATATGATAATACTAACAGCTGTGTACTTGACTCTGAAAACACGGTATTGGAGTGGGATATGGGCAATACACAGCAGCATACGATGTACCACTTCAACAAAAATTATATGCACGTGAAGCCAAAACCTAAAAAAGTAAAATTTTTATCTCGGTGACCACTCTAGTACAGAAAGTATATAGAATGTGACGTCATCAAGGTGTACTTCTGTACATTACACTTTCATACGAATACCAAATACATACAACGCGCTTCTGTATATCATGCGTGAAAAGCATAAAAAGAGACTCAGGAATAAGCAAAGTCTCTTGCATATGTTTGCGTGATCCTATAAATTCTTTTGACGATGATGGTGACGATCATTATGCATTTTGTATCCGTACTCATGTATATTTACTTAAATGATGTCCATGATATTATGTACAGGTAAGCATAACATATTTATATGTTTAACAAGTGTGGTTGTGTGTGTTATGCTTTCGTACTTAGCTTATAAGTATCTTTTATGAATGATGTAACGTTGATAGTGGCAATGTTTATTTCTGGTCTTGGTGTTTTCAATCACCTCAAGTATTTTGGTGTGTGTTTTGGCGAGTCTGTGCGTGCAATGACCTGACGTCTGTTTTGGTTTGTCTTGGTTTGTGGAATGACTTGGTGTGTGTGTTGCAGGACTTTATGGCGGAGGACACCTTAGAGGAGCTGTTCCGAGGAATGTCATCACAGTTGGCGGAGCGCGAGGACGTGATTCTCTGCAACGATGTACGCAACAAACTGTTCGGTCCCCTCGAGTTCTCCAGACGCGACCTTGGTAAGAGCAACAGACCTCCCACTCACCCCTCTCTCCTAATGCGGGACGTGGCACTGCCACGCTGCTACTTCAGACACAACAAACAATAGGCTTGGATCTAAATCAAGGATTTGTGACCTGCCTGTCTGCTAGGAGTGGAGAGTTAATTATTTTACAGAGAGAGAGAGAGAGAGAGAGAGAGAGAGAGAGAGAGAGAGAGAGAGAGAGAGAGTGTATTTTGGGAAGGATTTATTTATTACCACGACCTAAATCTAATTATTTTCGTATACTTCGAAAAGGAACATGAATGATCGGACTTCTACATTTGATTGTGAAACTTAAATATACGAAATAAGTCAATTATTTGAAAACTGTGATGATATACAATTATCGCCAGAGAGATAAAAATCATTTGAAATTGTGTCATATAAGGCATATCCACATTTCCAAACTTCCAAGCCAAATGCCCTGGTGGGTTGACCTACGTTATACATTATTTTCTTGGAAAACCACCAGTAAATACGTAGCGTGAACAACTGTTGTGAGTCGACCCGTAGACACGCATAGCAAGCAGTGGTTTCAAGCATAAGGAAATTCCCAGACTGGTAGGAATTTCGCTATACGTACAACACTCTTGAGACAGGCGACAGCGCCAGACTGTAAAATGCGCCATAGAACGGCAATGCCACACATGACGGGATCTTGGTATCAAGAAAAGGGCGTTCCCCGAGGCGAGCAGCAGCAGCAGCAGCAACAGTGTTACCAGCTGCTGGTGTACACACGTAGTTTACATTTATATGTTTTATGCATGTTGTGAAATGCTGAACCCAATTTCCAACGAAGATTGAGCAAG
The DNA here is from genome assembly GCA_020233015.1 of Callinectes sapidus. Lineage (NCBI taxonomy): Eukaryota > Metazoa > Arthropoda > Malacostraca > Decapoda > Portunidae > Callinectes > Callinectes sapidus. The sequence goes on along the minus strand of CM035203.1, from coordinate 16,560,500 downwards.
AATTAGAAAGACAAACATGTGTATCTAGGTAAATTAGTTAACGAAGATGTAAATTGAGGGTTAGATTGGGAGAAATATTGCTGGGAAAGCAGAACTTCATTGATTTTCAGGCCATCAAGGACATTTTAGCAAGAAACACCTTACTTGATAGCCTATACCTATAGGTGGCAAATGTTTGAAGACGTGAAATTTTTAACATGTACTTGTTATCCTGCAGGTGCTCTTAATATCATGCGAGGTCGTGACAGCGGCCTGCCGGACTACAACACGGTGAGAAAGTGCTTCCAGCTGGACCCTGTCACCTCCTGGGAGGAGATCAACCCAGAATTATACTCTGCACAGCCCAAACTTGTGGACGAAGTGAAGGATCTCTATGGCGGCAATCTCATGAACGTGGATCTGTAAGTGTGTGTGTGTGTGTGTGTGTGTGTGTGTGTGTGTGTGTGTTGCCATATTGCTCTTAGCTAGTGCAAGAAACTTCAGATCTGAAGTAAACACTAACCATTTACAAGTGATACAGATGTGAGAGTCAATCACTGATATTTGAAAATTTGTATCCATGCAATTAAGACTTTCGAAATCTTATCACAAGTGGTCTTTTCCTTGGATAATATCGGGAGTTCATATTTTTTGGTGTAAATGAGAAATGAATATAAGAACCAATACTACGTGAACGACTGTAGTAACAATGAGAGAAGTAAACAAGTTAGATGTATCGAAACACCTCTCAAATTTGGATCGAAGCTTCAAGAAGGCGAGGAGGGAATGACCAAACATTATCAGATGTGGATTTTGACTGAAATGCAAGGTAGAAATTTGGACAATTGTTTGTGGCTCGGAAGAATGTGGTATGCTGTGTTTAAACCCGAAACTATACATATGACATGATGGTGTACAGCAGCTTAGTGTTCCATAGTTGTTTTGAATGCAGGCTGTAAAGTGCAGTGTGGTGTTACAGGTACGTGGGCGGTATGCTGGAGACGCACGAGGGGCCGGGACCTCTTTTTAGTGCCATCATCAAGGAGCAGTTCACTCGCCTGCGTGACGCCGACAGGTTCTGGTTTGAGAACACTGACAACATGTGAGTCTCATTGCTGTGTACCTCAGCTAATGGCGATAGTTTTTGGAAGGGATGGTGATATTGGTGGTTACAGTGTTGAATTTAATGGTTGCAATGGAATGATTCTTTTGTAATTACTATTTCTTATGAAAATAAGGAAAAAGAATCCAGTAATTGTCCAGTCATTTGATAAAATATTTGCTTTTTGACAAGGCTAACCATTCCACTCTTTCTCTGACAGGATATTCACAGAAGAGGAGGTGGAGGAGATCCGAAATGTCAAGCTGTGGGACATCATTGTCAATGCTTCTTTTGTAGCTCCAGATGAGATTCAGCAAAATGTTTTCTTCCACACCGAGGAAGACCCATGTAGACAGCCCAAGCAGCTCAGTGCAGGGGACATGGACCCATGCCAGTATCTTCAAGGCTATGATTACTTTCAGGTACAGTATCTTCCTTCATGCCCAGTCTCTACACAACCATTTGCTATCACATGCATTTTATTAACACATGTCTCCTTTACTTAGCCAGAGTTGTTAAATTGTTAGAACTGATAATGAATATTAAATGTCAGGCAATTTCAACCTCAGGACTTGGCTCTTTAGACTGTTTACAGAAACCAAGACATTTATCTTCTGATTTTGAGTTATTCTTTTACCTTTGTTTCAGGACTGAATCTGTTTTCTTTATTCTTTTCTTGCCAGTACCCATCTTGCATAAGACAAAATACCACATATAAGTAAGATCATCATAAGCTGTGGTTCATTGCAGGGATCTGAGGTAACCTACATCTACTCCTGCATCCTGCTGGCTGCTGTGCCGCTGGTGTGTGCTGGCGCTGGGTATGCCACAGTCAAGTTCCAAAACTCACGTCGCCGTCACTTCAAGACCAAACAGGAGGAGAACAACAATGGCCGCAGTGTTGACAAGATGATGGTCAAGGAATGGCTACATCAGGTGAGCAAGATTGTTCAATGATAACAGCAGCAGAGACCAGGGAAGGAAATATAACAGGTGGCAAGCAGTGACTTATCAACATGAAAGAGACTGAGTTGATTATCAAGAGCTACATAAATTGAACCCTTGACTGTACTATAAATGTCATTCATACTCTTGATTCCTATATTAGTATATATGATATCAAGTGGATATCTTTCATTTCTAAAATGGTTACTTCAAGACTGTTTAGTCTCAAAAGTTGGTAGCTTTTTATGTCATGAAATAAAGCACATGTTAAATGTCTTTTTTTTCTTTTAATAATTTAATTTCTTCTTATCCAGAACCACAAGAGGATTGTGAAGGTCAAGTTTGGGCCAAAACAAGAAATTTCCACTGTGAATCGCAAAGGAGAAAAGCTGCGAACTCTGTATGTAGGTGATGTAGAAAATCTTGTGGTGGAAATTACTCAAGACGCTCGAAGGAAACCTATGGTGTTACTGCGACCACCAAAGGATCACGACTTGGTGCTCGAGTTTGACACGGATGCGGCTCGACGCAAATTTATCAACAAGTTAGAACAGTTCATGAACTCTCATCGCAAGGTTGTAGAGAAAGTACACACATACAAAGAGCAAATGTTGGCCAATGCTGAGACCAAGGAGCGACGACAGAAGCGACTGGAGCACTTCTTCAGAGAAGCATATGAGCTCACCTTTGGCCTTAAACCTGGAGAAAAGAGAAAGCTAGAGGAAGCCACCAGTGATGTAGTGATGGTAATGAGAACAGCTCTCACAAAGAAAGAGTTTGCCCGAGCTCTTGGTATGAAAGGAGATGACATCTTTGTGCGCCGGATGTTTAATATTGTGGACAAGGACAGTGATGGGTGCATCTCCTTCCAAGAGTTCCTGGATACAGTTGTCCTGTTCAGCAAAGGCACCACTGATGACAAGCTGCGCATCATCTTCGACATGTGTGATAATGATCGGAATGGTGTCATTGATAAGACTGAGCTTTCTGAAATGCTACGATCCCTTGTTGAAATTGCCAAGACCAACACCGTCAGCAATCAGGAGGTGAGTGCCTTAATGTTAGAGTGATTATGAGTTCTACTTTTTATTTACTGTTATTACAATGTGTTCTGCAATTTACTGGTAGGACTGATCTGTTCATGTTTGACAGGTTGAGGATCTGATTGATGGGATGTTCAGTTCATCAGGCATTGACCACAAAGATTCACTTACTTATGATGATTTCAAACTGATGATGCGTGAGTACAAGGGAGATTTCATTGCCATCGGCCTGGACTGTAAAGGTGCCAAACAAAACTTCTTGGACACCTCCACTAATGTTGCCAGGTAGAGAGAGAGAGAGAGAGAGAGAGAGAGAGAGAGAGAGAGAGAGAGAGAGAGAGAGAGAGTTGACATTGACATTTTGGGTACAGAAAACCTCCAAGGTATTCATCATTTGGACTGTTATGTAACTGATAATGTGTATTTATTTAATAATATTGTGGTATTCATTTTGTTCAAGTTAATTGACTAGACAGAAATATGCAGTCATCCTCACTTGTTCTCTTCCAGTTGTCCTTTCCTACTCTACAAAAACAAATATTCAATCTGCTCTTTTGGGTCTTTCTTTCAGAATGACCAGCTTCCACATCTCTGAGATCAGGGAGAGAAATCGTCATTGGATGCTGAAAAAGTACGACTCTATTGCAACTTTCCTGGAGGAGAATAGGCAGAATGTGTTCTACCTGTTTGTGTTCTACGTCATTACTATTGCACTGTTCTGCGAGCGTTTCATTCGTAAGTGTCAGCAAATCACAGCTTGTTATGAATAACATGTAAATGGTGAAGCATTGATCTTTTACAAAAATTATTATATAACAAACACTTTATTTAAAAACAAGAAACTTTAATGTACTGAATACTGTCAGACAAAAATTGATTTTAAGGGTTCAAATAGATCCTTTCTCATGTTTTAATTGGTGTGTTCTATTTGCCTCCCAGATTATTCCTTCATGGCGGAGCATACAGACCTGCGGCACATCATGGGAGTGGGAATTGCCATCACCAGAGGAGCAGCTGCTTCACTCTCCTTCTGCTACTCTCTCCTGCTCCTCACCATGTCTAGAAATCTCCTCACCAAACTAAAAGACTTCAGTTTTCAGCAATATATTCCCCTGGATTCCCATATTCCTGTACGTTTGAAAATTCTATTATATCCCCATTTTCTCTTTTTAATATAGCATGATTCAGAATTATATCTGCATTGGCAAGAAAATTCAAATTTCAGCATTTCAACATTATAGTTACATGCATGACTGATTGTAACACCTTAATTGATTAGATTATGCTTCATTACAGATACTGTAATATCAAACTTGAGTAGCATAGAAAGGCCAGGGAATTATTTTTCAATCTTGGCCACTGATAAACCTTAGGATCTGCAGTGTCCAACCATATACAAAACAACCATTTCACTTGGAAAGCAAGCCATACAACAATGTGCAGTTGATATGAATTTACCATAATCCATTATTAGGAAATACTTAATCTTAGAAACAATATATTAATTTGATTTTGGTATTCTATCCACAGTTCCACAAAATTGTTGCTTGTACAGCATTGTTCTTCAGTGTTCTTCATTCCTGTGGTCATCTTGTCAACTTTTACCATGTATCAACTCAGCCAGTAGAAAACCTTCGATGTCTCACTCAAGAAATTGCTTTTGCTTCGGACCAAAAACCAACTGTGGGTTATTGGCTCTTCCAAACACTAACAGGTAAGTCCTTTTGTACCTGTCAAGTATGAAGTTTTCCCTTTTATTGTCCCACAGATAACTAATTGCAATATACATTTTTTTAATAACTTGTGACACCACCTCAGATCTCCAGTTACCACTATTACTCCTAAAATAGCCAATGTATTTTATTTCAGGTCTTACGGGTGTAGCGCTCTTCATCATCATGTGCATCATCTTCATCTTCGCTCACCCAGTCATACGCCGCAAGGCATACAAATTCTTCTGGTCTACTCATCAGCTTTACGTCCTCCTCTATATCCTGTCTCTGTTGCACGGTCTGGGACGTCTCACAGGAGCACCCAGGTGAGAGTCTTCATTGTATGACTATTTGCAGCTTCATCTCCTACCACAGTATTGTTTGATGCAATTAAATAGATATTTTCATAGCAGTCATTTATTTCTTAGCCTCAGCAAAGTCCATGTTGAAGAAGTAATTTTAAAGCCTTTAAAAATTCTGGATTATATTACTAAGTTTTGTATCCTAGTGTAGTAAGATCATGTTCTGTCCATAAACCTTATTCTTATAATCTCCAGTCAACTTTTACTCTCTACTCTGCATTTCTTTGGAAAGTTAATTAAAAACGATAGTGTACTTTGACAGTATCGTTTAAAAATTTCATATTCTTTTCATTCCAGAAAATGATAATCCATCCATATGAGAGGAGCTTAATTTCTATGCACATTTTATAAGTTTTGCAATGTACTCGTACTGAGTGACAGTCTAAATCTGTACCATTTTTGGCAGGTTCTGGATATTCTTTGTGGGTCCAGGGATCATCTACACTCTGGACAAAATAATCAGCCTACGGACACGCTACATGGAATTGGACATTATTGAAACTGAACTTCTTCCATCTGATGTAGTTAAGATAAAGTTCTACAGGTTAGTCCTCAAGTGCAAGATCTGTGTTCTTATTAGAGCATTTTGTGCTGTAGTTAGTTGTCCCTGAGATGCTGCAGTTTTTGTTTATGGTTTGCCACAGATGAATGGAGAAACAGTAGTACTAGTTATTAGCATGAGCTATTGTACTGTAAGACTTGAAAGTAAACTGAAAAGTAATTTTACCTACCTCAAGTTATATAAAAGTTACATTATCAGCAAACATTATTTCTCGGCAGGCCACCAAACTTCAGGTACCTCAGTGGGCAATGGGTGCGTCTCTCCTGTACTGCCTTCAGACAGTCTGAGTACCACTCCTTCACTCTCACCTCAGCACCGCATGAAAATTTCCTCTCCTGCCACATCAAGGCTCAAGGTCCATGGACGTGGAAGCTCCGCAAGTTCTTCGATCCTCACAATTATGTTCATGATGAAGAGAATCCCCCTAGGGTAAGAATGACTTTCTATTTATCTGAGGAAAGTAACTTTGCTATGTAGTATGTTATGATTACTTGTAACAGCTTGTTTTTTGTATATAGGTACCTTTCTTTTTACGAGAGTTTGTTTTACAAGTTTTTGAATTTACACAAGGACCAAGATCCAGACAAATTTTTAATTTACATTTTTCACTTATACGTGATATTTCAATAAGTGGCCAACTGATGTCTCATGTGAGTTCCTTTGTGCCACCCAAACAACAAGTTACACAAATACAAATGTGTTTTTGTTGTTTGCAACCTCTTCAAGAATGCAACTCTCACATAAATTGAGAGGTACCTGTACTGCATTTTTAAGGATTCCTCATTAGTTCTGATTAGTCTAGTTCTTGGTATAACACCTTAGATTTGTCTTCAAAATATTTTTTATATTCTTGCCATGAAACATGCATACTAATTGCAAGCATATTACATCATCCAAGCTGATCAGTACATTACCTCAGTTAAGTTTTATATATTTAATTTTCAAACTTAACATGTATACTTGCTAAATTCTATTCCATTTTTGAAATGTACTTTTCCATCTTACAATAGAGAATTTTGCTTCAGATCCGCCTTGAGGGTCCATTTGGTGGCGGCAATCAAGACTGGTACAAGTTTGAGGTGGCAGTGATGGTGGGTGGTGGTATTGGTGTGACACCCTATGCCTCCATCCTCAATGACTTGGTATTTGGCACCTCCACCAACAGATACTCAGGGGTTGCTTGTAAAAAGGTAAAGTGGATCTCTCTCTCTCTCTCTCTCTCTCTCTGTACCTATCAGTAAGACCTAGACAATCACAAAAAACAGTCCAAGGCAATATATCATACCTTATACCTCCTCTTTTAATCCCCTCAGGTATACTTCCTCTGGATCTGTCCCACCCACCGCCAGTTTGAGTGGTTCATTGATGTGCTGCGGGATGTGGAGCGCAAGGATGTCACTAATGTTCTTGAGATGCACATTTTCATCACTCAATTCTTCCATAAGTTTGATTTGAGAACAACTATGCTGGTGAGTATTTTATAGACTTAAAGGGGCATATTCATATTATCTATAATAATCTATTATCTACATATAATAGAAAATCTACGGAGAAATTGAACATTTGCACCATTGCATTAGTTGGTGGGCTGAGTGGGTTAGGTCATGCTATATAATGCAATCTGATTGTCTTATGATATTTATTTATCTTTAGATAAAGATAAATAAATAATCTACCATTTAGATTTTGGACTTAAAATATGCTGCATTTGAATTTTGATGCTGGATTTACAATAATAATATTTCAGCTCGTGTTCCTAAAGGCACATGCAATAGCAACATCCAATACATTAATTCTAAATGCTCCCCATAATTTGGTGTAGTAGAGTTGAATACTTAATTATAATACATTAGTTACATAAAAGCATTTATGGATTGATTTATTGATTCATTTCAAGCAAACCTTATTTTCAAGCAATACTAAGGATTACTTACCTAAATAAAGATTAAATTTTTCAACTAGTCAAGGTTGGCATAGACGTAAAATTAAGGTTTTGCTTTGAATAGAATAAAAAATTATACTTCCATGTTCTTACATAACTTGCAATACATTAAGTTAATCTATGTGAAAACCTGTAATATATTGTAAGTAAAACTCTACTCTACCACACTAGGCAATGGAGAATTTTTAGAGAAATCAATGCACTAGATGCATATCATAACCCTGGTGACCTCAGCTAAAATAATGTTATTGTAAATCTCATGTACCAACTTATACATATCCTGTATGAATAATTTTGAGTTATACTGCTAATATTCCAGATACAGCATATTATAATTCTAAAAATAGATTCTAGATAATGAAAATATGAGACAAATTACCATATATGTAGTATGACATAACACTTATAAACATCACTGTACTTATCTTTTGCTGTTTGAAAAACAGAAAACATTTTTAAGCAATGTGAAATATCACAGATAGCTTCAAAGTAAAGCAAAGCTTCAAATTAAAACAGAAAACATCTTTAAGCAATGTGAAACATTAGATAGATAATTTGAAGCGTTTCAGTTCTGCAAATAATCAAAGTTATGGATGTAGTTAAAATTAAGTTTTATGACCAAGTGGCAAAGACAAGTTACAATGCTATATATTACCTATGTATGTATATTATTTCTTTCACTACTATTTGTTGCTTGTGTTCACTTTCAGTATATCTGTGAGAACCACTTCCAGCGCCTCAGCAAAAGAAGCATGTTCACTGGACTCAAGGCAATAAATCACTTTGGTCGACCAGACATGACTTCATTCCTCAAGTTTGTACAGAAGAAACACAGCTATGTAAGTACACCTTGGTAACCAAATGTGAGAAACCTCTCACTTGCCCTTTTCCTACTTAAACAGCATCTCCTCACCTTAATGTTAACATATGGAAATATGTCAGCAAGATATATTAAATACACCTGATTGAAATTATTTTTTATGCATGGAGTTCTAGGACTAAATATTAATTCAATTGCATCCAGGTACTCTGCTCACTAATAATTCAATAAAATCAAGTAGAATTTGAAGCATTTTACAGAGAGAGAGCCGGCTCATTAAGAATTTTAGTGCATCACGTTACTTCGTTTATAGTCACTGTAAAATTAATTCATGTTTATGAATGAATTTTGTTGGAAATAAGTGAGCATTTATGTTGGATTCATTATCTGTTTTCAATGATCTGTCCTTTCTTAGTGACTTACTAGAAATTGTTTGGTTTCATAACAAATCGTAATAATTAAATACATATAAAAAACATAGAACTCAATTTCATTTTCTTAATCAGGTATATTTTTAGCATCACACTGATATATTTCCCTACATCATCAACAGCCAATCCAATAATGGGACTGAGCCAAAATGTTTTTTTTTTTTTACTGAAAGGAGCACATCACTTACCATAACAATCTGGTCCTTCCTTTTCTTGATCCTTCAGTCCAAAATAGCAGGTCTATTAATCCCTTTTTGTGCATCACTATCATCAACTTGTCTGTTCTTGCCTTTTCTTCTTTTCTTGATATTTACTAGAACATTAAAAACAAAAGTTAAATATGTTTTATTTGCCAAGTCCTACCTAAAGTGCACATCCTTTCTTGTTCTACAACCACCTCCACTTAACATAGTAGTACATACTGGCAAGAAACTCCAAGATCTATTTCTTCTTTCATTCTAATAAATGCTTATAAAGATTCCATACATTGTGTCTGTGGTTAGGAAAGAGCTAAAAAGTATAAATTAGTTACATGAATGTATTTTTCCTGCAGGTGTCTAAAATTGGTGTGTTCAGCTGTGGGCCAAACCCGCTCACCAGGAGTATAAGCACTGCCTGTGAGCAAGTAAACCGAGGCCGCCGGCTGCCATACTTCATCCACCACTTTGAAAACTTTGGCTGAGTGTGTGGTAGCTCAGTGTGGGCTACCTCAGTCTGGTGCCACCCTCTGTTTTCTCAAGTGCCCTCTGTTGTGCATTTTATTGATATCTTTCATGTATGTTGAGCCATCCTAGCCACCTTTGTATATCTTAAGAGTTCTTTCCCTCTGACCTGTGTACATAGCAATCACTTATCCCCATCTCCACTCTGATATGTATTAATAGTGATCGTTTCCTGAGTGCTACATGGTCAAGCACTTCTAGCAGTATTGTAAAAGAAACTAGGAAATATTTTAGTACATATATGTAACGTAAATAAATCTTGTCTAGTTTTTCATTCAAAATTACATATTACTCTACAGCAAGATTAAAATTATATGCCAAACATATTTTGTACATGTACTGCACACTTGATAACTAATTAGTGCTGCAATTATCTTCCCAAACATAAAATTAGCAAATGTATATAATTAAAACCATAAATAAATGGGAAATTACACTTTGTGCAGTGCCATTGTATATAACATTCAGTTTCTATTTGTTACCATTTATATGCAAATGAATAATGTATTTTCCTTGCTTAAGTGGCAGCAGCAAAGTCATGATGAAGTCAGGTGAAGTTATGAAACTTTATATAAATATTTTTCATTGTTCTAGTGGCAGTTGTCACACCTGTGGAATGTGAAGTGAATTTAAAAATAAAACAAAATAAAACAGACTTTTGGATTTTTAAGATCTGCCTCAATTACTACAGTTTTGATCCAGTTTAACCCATACAGCACCAGTGGCATATACGTATCTACACCACATGTCACCAATATGAATTTTGCTACCAGCTATTCGCAGCTCTATTGCTCCAATATAGAGTAGTCCGCGTCTAACCCCAAGCATGTCTTTATATAACCTGACACTCGTGCATCATTTCATCACCACACTGATCCAGGCAACATGTCAAATATCCGTTTGTCTGGGTAGAGAGTGAAATTAGTCACCTGTGGGATGGATGATACAGTGGCAATATTAGTGAGTGAAAAGAATAAATAGTAAATGGTTTGTAGATAGTGTGCATCACTATCCTCATCATTTTCAGAAGATGACAAGATTTATAGGTATTGTAAGGGCAAGAATGAAAGTGACACTGAATTTTCTGATTCTGGGAAGAGGCGATTAGTAATGTGAAGGGAAATGACTCTTCCTGAGCATGATATTGCTGATGGTGATTGTGAAGGTGAAGGTGATAATGATGGGGATGGTTACAATGGTGTACAGATTATTGATGTGTGAAATAGCATTTTTTTTATTCTTTAGAAAAGGTTAAGGTGCTGCACTAAGCCATATATGTATACATGTGTTCTGTCCAGCAGCACTGTACTGATTCCAACAGCCATAGGTCACCCAAGTATCCAGTGTTCTAGACTGTTCCAGATCAAATTCCTGTATGAATCATATGTGAGACTTAGGGATAGCTAATGTAGTCACTGTAGTGAGAAAGAATGGATTTGGAATAGATTATTAGCTATTTTAGCAGCTTTGTTAACTGTAGTTCTTTCATGAGCATGAAAATTTGGGGTACTGTCAACTAGAATTCCCAGATCTCTATGGTTATCAGCCAAGGATACATCAGAGTTACCTAGGTGGATGTATTGAAAGGAGAACCCACAATTAGTGTTGAAATTTAGCTATAATAAAGCAGCTAGCCCAAATACAGTCAGTACCTCTTATGAGAGAACTAAGATCTACAGCTAGAGGGTGAGTGGCATTATGGTATATCTTCATATAGTTTCAAGTCATGTATGAAGAGAAAAATTTACACTTGGAATTGATGTAGGAAGGCAAGTGGTTGACATTAAACAAAAATAAATAAATAAATAAACTACAACTTTTAAACATGATTTAAAAATACTAATGCAAAATCACGGGGACAAGTTGGCCATTGTCAATGTGGGCATATGATGGAAGGTGATAATTCAACACTACATGAATCAAGTAGATGTGCACATGAATTTTATTAAAAACTATTCATATTGTGAAAACCAATGGCAACATTTATGATTAATTTCTTAGTATTGGAACACTGCAGAGTCAATGGTGGTGGGAAAGGACTCTTGCAGTACACTACAGAACTGTGAGGAATGTGAGGGTACATTTGTGCCAGAGGTAATTCTCTGGGTTCATCTTACTCTAAGCTCATCTCTCTGCTTAAATTCTTATATACTGGTCATAAGCTTATCGGGTAAGCCTAACCACGTAATGGATGGATGCAGCTACAGCATCTGCACCTGTAATGCTGTTACATGTACCACAAAGATTCTTGGAACTATTGTTTTAAGTTGGATTAGGGCCAGGTACGGACTGTAGGGAAGAGGGCATGCTAGCTTGGCCACTGTTCCTTACGTACCTTAAGTTCTGGATGGCCATTTTGCCAACAGGTTGAGAACTTTCCATCGAATCTTTTCCTCGACAGCCTTGACCGCTTCTAGAGTGAACCATGATTACATAAGTGAAGTAGGGTACTCACCAACCAGGCTTAGTACAGTGTATTGCAGAAGTCAGGGCAGGAAACTACAGCAGAGAGGTCTAAACGTGGAGAGGCAACACACGCAAGCTCATGCGTGACACAGACGGCGCGGAGCCTTGAACTGCCTACACATGAGACTCCCATTCCCGTTAGGTTTCGAATCATCCGATTCGGTCAATTTGGAGTCATGAGTTTCAGCAAATATAAACATTCGGTATCAGGATATTACTGCATCGCTATAATCTCCACGCTATACATCCACGATATCATTTTATACTTACTCATGGCTCCTTGTCAAGCTGGACCTGGAAGTTGGAGGCACTGGCACTGTGCCGGTGCGCCTCTAAGCTGCCTCTCTCTGCCATGAATCCGTTGTCTTGTCAGGTCTCGTCAGTAGTATTGCCGCCTCATTATACCCTCCGAGATTTTCTTGTATACTTAGTTTTCATAAATCCAAATAAAATTAGTAGAGGTATTAATTTTCCTTTATAACCACTTGCTGGGTGAAGCTTGCAAAAGTGATTGCATGGTCAATTTTGGTAGGGATCCTACTAAGTATAACAGTGTTTAGCTCATTACAAACATCTTTGTTTGAAAGCAATGGAAAGAAAAAAGAATGATACAAAATAAACTGCAACAATGCAAAGGGTTATTCAAATTAATCATTCGTATCAAAATTTTATTAACTGTATCACAAAGCTATTTCAAGTCCTAACTAAAGAGAATATCACAACTGTTGAGGGCTGGCGGCAGTTCATGGATTTGATAAACAGTTCCACTCCAGCTTTTTCTGGTCACGCACACACACACACACACTAAAAGACCACGAAATCAGTAAGCTCTCTGAATGTCCAGGTACAACAGTATGAAGGAAGACTGATTTCGTGTTGATCATCTGGTCGAAACGTGAAGTAATAATCACGTAACAGTTGCGATGAAGAAAAATGTCCATTAATAATCATAAAAGTATTCATAAATTTCATAATTCGGTAAATGCAACAACACATCTGGGCATGTATGAGTAAGGCCTGTACCACCACGGTCCCCGATGAGAAGCAAGGCGTCCAGGCACATCTTTGGTACTGCTTCCATGTCGCCATTCTGCATCCTGTACATCACGAGCTGTGCATTTGCTCCATCATACTGGCAACTCCACACAGTTCTGCAGTTTGCCTCGATTTGGACGAGGCATTCAAAACTGAGACACTACCATAAACCAGCTGATTTTTATACACAACTTTTTTCCCGTGGCACTGTTTTCATAACAGCCCAGTCTTCGTATGGACAAGAATTACTGTTTGGTTGAAAATAGGATATATACTTTTTTGTTTGCTTTTTTGGAATGCATACAAAATTCTAAAAGAAAATTATGATTTATTTTTGTAAAATATAAAATGTGTATCCCAACGCTCTGTCCTCTCAGATTATGTAATAAATTAACACTGAATAACTAAATTCCCTCCTCTATAAATGCAAAAAAAAAAAAAAAAAAAAAAAGATAACAATAATAATAAAATAAATAAATAAATAAATCAGAAGTAAATTTGCAAACAGCGTTCAACTATTCTACGCCAGTTATAGAAAAGTATCGATTAAATTGTGCGTGATTATGATTTCACAACTGAGGTGTTCCTCTTTTTTCTTAATGTCAACACTATTTACTCATGTTTAAGTACTGGAGGGAATCCACTCAACGTGATGACACAGCCACACAACGAAGCACATCGTCACCTTCAACACGGACTAGCTTCACGATATGACCAGAAATGTAAGAAGAAATGAAAAAAAAGGGAAAATTATTGATTGCAGTCAAGAATCTCAATTATATAAAAAGCAATAAGATGAAAGACTTGGCACTTTTGTGAACACGTTGGTCCTTTCATGTTTCCGATTCGCCCAGAAACTGTGACTCCGTGTTCCTTGCTGATACACTCGTAACACACAACCGATCTCTGGTGGGGAGAGATCGGTCTGCTGGTTCATCTCCCCCCTGCTCCACGTCTTCTGGCCTCACACTCCTAGCAAGCGTTTCACATCTGCCACTTTGCTCATTAGAACCCGTATTATCTCCAGTAGATTCTTCCTCGACGGTGGTGAGAGTGAAAATCTTTTTCTGGCTTTGAGCAGCAGCAGGAGTTCCTTCCGCCTGGCGCAACGGTGGTGATGCACAGGGGGCGGCGTCACTAGGCACACAGGCCGCCAAGGTTTCCTTGACGATCTCCTCATACCTGTTGATAGTCACACATATTACAAGGTAAACAAAGAGGCAATTTATAACGTCTAAATAAAAGGCATCTTAAAAAAGAAAATCTACTTCCTATGTATAAGTTATACTGCAGTAAAAATAATTACTAATTTGTAATCAGTTACTTTGTGTCAACATTGTGCCAAAAATTCCACAAGAATCATAACAATTTGCTTTAAATTATGTGTCCTAAAGTATATGAACATAATCTTTACTTTGTACTTTATGTACATATAGCAGGGGTTCGCAACCTGGGATATATGTACCCCCAATGGTTGTAAATCTCTGACGTATAGATAGTATACAGCTGTGTAGTTGTATGTGAGTGGTGAGAGAAAACAGGGAAACCAGAAGTGAACAACAACAACATCAATAGGCTTCAGGTAGTAACGTGGTCATCTGGGACATTTCCGGCATCTATAGTAGCCTACACGTCAGTCAGTCAATGTGAAAATAGTAGAGGCAAGCGAGACGGGCGAGGCCACAAGGGGACCAAAGCAAATAATAGGACAGGAAGACCTTCATGATTATCAACCTTGTCAGTCTGTCTGTCTGTCTCACACAATTTTTTCCTTCTTTCCTCTATTTCTGTTTCTTTTTTCTTTTCTTCATTAATCTTACGTTTCTTAATACGTGAACGTATTTTGTTTTGATGAACTGCAATCCGAATCTAGTGAAATGAAAAAAGAAAAAAAAAAAGACGAAGAATTGATTAACTTTCGAAACCATACCAATGCATTTAGATTCACTAGCTAGGTAGGAAAGCTGACAAAAAAGACGATGAATGTTACGACAGGAAAAATAAGAAAACACGTACAATTCTTCAAGACTGCCACGAGTAGGCACAGCGGCCTCATGTGTCTTCCCTCATTTACTTATGTTCTTATGGCTGAATGACAATAATGCAAAGAAAAGAGTGGATAAAAAACAAAATTCACTTTAAAATAGAATTATAGTGTTAGAGAGAGAGAGAGAGAGAGAGAGAGAGAGAGAGAGAGAGAGAGAGAGAGAGAGAGAGAGAGAGAGAGAGAGAGTAATGGAGCGTACCAAAATTTAAGTGAACAAAGGTGAAAACTTCCTCCGTGGGCAATTCATAACGAGTCTTTGCATGGAATAGATGGCAGAGTGCATGAGATGGGAGGCACCAGGTAGGTGAGCAATCAATGAAAAGACGATAATGACAATAAATGTTTTCGTCATTCTTCAAATTAGTCTTGAAGTGAGGAAATACCGAGTCATCACCTCCAACAAGTCAACTGATGTGTGTGTGTGTGTGTGTGTGTGTGTGTGTGTGTGTGTGTTTCCTGCCGGCGGCCACACCCTGAGTAAGGCCGTAAGGTTGAAGCCTTGAGACACTAGGTGGCTTACTTCGGTGGTTTTTGGATCATGATGCTGGAGTAATCAGGCGGAGGGCCGTCCAGGGTGAGGATGGCGTCGTAGCTCGGGGGTTTGTCCTCCGGGTCACGTGCCCTCGCTCCTGACTCGTCGCCACTTCCGGCTTGTCCGTTAGTCTGAGGAAGATTAAACAGCTTGTAGGAAATGTGCGGCACGTGACATGAAGGGGATGAGGAGGTGAATGAGTGGGGGGAAGACAGGAAGCTGGGTGATAAGGTGAGAAGAACTGCATGTCGGGGCAGGAATGGTATGCTGTGTTAATGTTAAGCTTTGAAAAGAAATGAAGATTTATGTCCATTGGCTTCGTTCAACTAAGTCCGAGTGACATGGGATCTGATCACAATTATTACAAATGTACTCATATTAGAGAACATTACGATAAAACTAGTTTTAGATTCTTTATTCAACATCATAAACACTGAAAAACTTATCCGGAGGCGGGATAAATTGACCATGAGAGGCTATTTTTACGCGTACCGGGAATGAAATCGGTCACGTTGCTAAGATATGTTGTCCTTTACTGATCAGGCTGTGATGTTAAAGATCGAGTGGATTTCGGTAAAAGAAAAACACTAAAACAGTCATACCCAACAACATCAGTCCATTATAACCCAATCAGCAATATTTTAGTTCTCGATACCTATCTTCGGATGCAAGTAATCAAAAATGATGACAGAATTTGAAAATGAAGGAAGCTCTGATAATCAGGTTCAAGGTTAAAATTCTACGATTTGAGAATATACTCCATCCTGTTGACATTACAGGGTGGTGGGGAAGAAATGTGTTCATTTCCTTTCACTGAAATCTATACAGGAGGAAACGTCGATCAAAACAGGCGTTGGTTAGCTCATTTATTTATATTCCATAGTCTCACGCTTCTTTGGATCGCTACTTTCCATAGTGCTTCCCTTTATTCACATCCTCGTACTAGTCACCTTTGTATATGTGCAGAAGACGATGGTAATAACCATGACAATAACAAGGAATGTAAATGATAATGCAAGGGATGTAACTTATCAACAGTATTTATAAGCTTTGCGACTCATTGATCTATTGTTCTCAAATGTTGATTAAAATGGAGACCACTAAAATTTCATTATATGAGGTTAAATAAAACAAAAATATTGACTATTGATAGCTTGAGAGAGAGAGAGAGAGAGAGAGAGAGAGAGAGAGAGAGAGAGAGAGAGAGAGAGAGAGAGAGAGAGAGAGAGAGAGAGAGAGAGAGAGAATATCTATGTAAACAATTTTCTGTAAAACAATAAATAATTACAAAAAAAAAAAAAACTAACTATATCAGTCAGAATTAAACAAAGACACTCATGAAGAAAGGTTCTCATGCCTCGCCAACCGGTAGGAGTTGTGGAACTACGGATAAACCCAAGTCATGTCACTTCCCTTGTCATGTTCCCTCACCTATGCTGTCATGCATCGGCTGCTCCAATGATGCAGTTCTTATCCATTTTCTTTTACAAGCACCCAGGATGTCGATGATTATATTAATAAATACTGCAGCTGAAGTGTATAGATTATCATACCGAAATAGAAACATTAATATGGCTAAGCTTGAGTCGCGGGAACGTCCCCACACAGTAGGAAATTACAACAGTTAAACCAGATCCGTGAGAGAAACACACACACACACACACACACACACACACACACACACACACACACACTCCACACAACCAAAAACACACTTGGATAATTTTACTATCTAAAGTTATGAGGATGCACGGTTCAAAGACTGCGATCTCTTGCAAAAATATAAGAGAAATAATTTCATAGAATATTTCTTCTCCCATCGCAAAACAGCCTTTTCTTCATAACAAAAAAGAAAGAAAAAACTATGATATGAATACGATGCATATACATTTCCAACTCTGTATTATAGTTAGTCAAAAATAATATGTTCCTATGTCAGCACGGCAGTTAGTATAATTTGCGTTGTCAGGAGAAAAGAGAGCAGAGGGCATGGGGAGCAAAACCAACAGCTCTGATGCAGGAAGGTTATACTCGCTCCAATAAATACACTCTCCATAAGATCATTCTCGTCAAATCACGTCACCCTGCATGTGGACTTGTATTTTGAAAAGCTCAGTCTCTCACTGCAACAGTTTTCAAATGCCAGAAAAGATAGGCTGGGTTCTCAAGTGGCCCTCATGTTAATAATGTATAGAAAGCTTGCTAGCCTCCCACTAGAGCCTTAAAAATCCTTAAAAACCTTTGTCACTTCAACTTGAGCTTTTGGAATGCAGTGGAGGTGCGGCACACAAGTTTCAGAATAGGGTCCTTAATTCAGAGCTAAGGCAGCTAGATAAGGCCACCCCTCGCCTCGCACCGCCGCCATGGACTGCCATGCGCCGGTGCCTCAGTTTTAGGCGGGTGGGTTGTGTAAAGGTCATGAGCACCGATGTTTTTAGAGTTTTGAAGAAAAAAATGAAGTGAAAGTCCGTAGCATTGACAGGTCGACGAGAAATCTCACTTGAAATAAAAAGCATGAAACTTTTTTTCCTATTGTAGCCAACGGTTTAATTAACGCATTGGAAAGCCGTGTGAAGGGAGATGGAGGCACAAACCAGACAGTGTCATAAGAGAAGAAACGTCGCGAAGGAATGGAGTGACCCAAGGTACTTATTTCAGATTAAAAAAAAAAAAAAAAAAAAAAAAAAAAAAAAAAAAAAAAAAAAAAAAAAAAAAAAAAAAAAAAAAAACAGCTTGACTCAGGAGCAATGGAGCACCACCTGTTAAATGGTCAGCACATAGGGCATTGAGCTTTATGACATAAGTTCGAAACCCACTTGAAGCTGGTAATTTTTTCAATCATCGCCAAATGACGCACTATCACACATACTGACAATCAATGTTGCCTTCGACCACCAGTGCACGAGGGACCCTCTGGGAGCTGAACAAGTCTAACACTTACAAGTCCTACATCCCTCACTACATAGAAGAATAAAGGAAACGTGATTCATCTTATTGTTAGGTAATATTATGACCTCATGTGTTTTGTGTGGCACCTTCTCAAAACATAGACGTGTCATCATCACCCTTTAAATTCTCCATTGGGTCAACAGTTGTGTCACAAGCCAGTTATGAATTCAGTAACTTATAATAATTTCTAGTGGGACAATATATAGCACTCTTATAATAGTAAATATCAACAGATTCCATTGAAGTAAAATTGATCAACAACATAATATCAATCAAAAGTTGTCAATTTTGGGGGAGCAACAATTTTTTTTCGTTTACGTAAAGCACACTAATGAAACCGAGATTTTCCTTCACACAACCGCACCGTGTGGTCTTTAATAATCTCCTTGCAATAAAAAACGAATGATATACGGATACAATTCAAGGAAAGTTTTAATCTAACAACACTATTCGGCATCACACATTTCATGAAGTCACCACCATTGATCAACACACCGCTCGCTCCCCTATATCAGTCGACAATTTCTTTGCGACATTTCAAAAGTGCGTACGTGACCTGACATCACTTAAAAAATATGGACTCATCTTCACTAGAACAATGGTTCCAAAACTGCGGCTCATGACTTCTAAAGGGGTCATGAGACCATCACTACTTACGAACTTCTGTAATTGAAGCTACACGGGTTAATAGTGTTTCATGACGCTAGCGACAAATTCCCGAGATTTATACTTTATAGATACAAGAAACAGCCTAGAAAATCCGGCTAATCAGCTTTGAAACGTTTAAAAATACTCGTGGTGAGAGTAAAGTTTTAATACATGCAAGATACCGCCACGTGTAGGCTAGTTGGATTCCTGTTGCTTCTTTTATGATGTAATGAGTAAGGTCCATTCAACAGACAGGCTAATGCACACTGTTTGGCAAAGGGCGGAAGAGAAAATAATGCAGAACCGTGGTAATTACCTGTGGTGGTAGTGGGTGGTAGGAGAAAATGGCTATTGTTGTTATTGTCCTCGTGGCTGTAATTAGACGAATCTTTAAAGAGAATGGCCACAATACTAAAAAAAAAAAGAGAAAGAAAACAAAAATACGGCTTCATCCTCGATCCATTAAAGGATAAAAAGGGTAGAACACAGAGAGATTCATATAAATAAACAACAGGAAAAGAGTTCAGTAGTGTTAATGGTGGTGGTGGTGGTGGTAGTGACATTTAGACATGGTGTTCTGACAAGACTACCAGTGAGGCACTTTCAGAGTGATGGTGACGACAGCATTGCCGTTGTTGTTGTTGTTGTTGGTGGTGGTGGTGGTGGTGGTGATGGTTTATGTTATTTATGTTTGTGAGGCAAAAGGAGATTAGGAAATGATGACAACGAAAATAACATTGATGACCTAGTTAATATAAGAATAAAAACATGTATGAAGAGAGAATGAGAGAGAGAGAGAAGGATTAGAGAGAGAGAGAGAGAGAGAGAGAGAGAGAGAGAGAGAGAGAGAGAGAGAGAGAGAGAGAGAGAGAGAGAGAGAGAGAGTAGGGAGTGGAGCAAGGGATGAGAGAGCACCTTTGAATGTTGGGTAAAATAAAATTCTAATACATGCATGTGTCGTGATTGAGATGCCGCACAGTTTTATGGATACCTGTTTTAGGCCATCAGATTAATGATACACAATAATTTTTTTCCCCCTTCTTTCGTTTTTCTTCATTTTCTTGTTCCTTCTTTCACAGCAGGGTTACCACACATGCACACTTTCCCTTCATGGCGTCACGGTGCCCCAAGGGAGGCTGCCACCACCCCAGGGCCGCTCTGTGACCTAGACTAGGGAGAAATATGACTGAAAGGCCCATCTCTGCTTTCGTAATACAACTTCGAGTAGCTTACTAGGAAAATTAAACCTTTATCTCGGGATTTACCACTTGTTCCTGTCTTTCTTTGGTTCCGCAACGTCATTTTCCTAGTGTATATCAGTGAGGCGATTGTCCAAGTCACCTTCACTCTCCTTGCGTTTCTTAACACGGGTTTTACATTCCCTGCAGACTGGCTAAGGTTCAGGCAACAACCGTGTTTCTCTTATTGAGGGCTGCATTCTGAAACGTTTCGCTCTCACACCACAGTTACTTAAAGGCCACAGAGATGATAGGCCACGTTCCCAGGAATATTTCTAGTGTTTACAATATAGCAACCTTGTTAATTTGTCACTAGAACAATAAAAATAGTCTCAAAATCCGGTGTAACTTCAAATAAACCCTTTTGAATGTAGTAGAAGTGTGGTACGGAAATGTTTTAGTCTTGAGAGCTATGTTGGGTTGTCTTGAGTTGAAGGTCGGGAATGCAGTTTAGGTGGCTTCTTGCAGCCTCCGATATTTGGTTATTTCATATTTTCTTATTTCGGCAGCTAATCTTGAACTGCTTCAAACAAGTTTTACGAAGGGTTCTCTGGTTTGTTGTGGGTATTTCCCTGATTCTTGATTCTTGATAATATGGATCGCCAATGAGGAAAATACGTCAGGTTTTTGGAAATACTCGTAATGAAACTCGAATGTGTTTAATAATATTCGAAGAGTTCCTAAAAATTCAGGAAAAACCATATCATTGTAATCACCTTGAGTGCATCGCCGCTCTTTGTACTAGTCTTCTAAACTCATCTGTCAACAGCACATATTATATTGTAGAACACACACACACACACACACACACACACACACACACACACACACACACACACCATATTCGTACTCACACGTACACACACGCGAGCACACATCATGTTCGTACTCTGAGGCCGGTTGATCCCCAGTGAAAAGGAATTATCTTTAAATAAATAAATAAGTAAAGAGTAAATGAAAAAAAAAAAAACGATAAAAAGACCGCTGATTCTGATATAAGGTCTGATTACAGACAATCACAGAACCCTTATTACAGAGGAATGTGGCCACCGCATATGTGTGTGTGTGTGTGTGTGTGTGAGAGAGAGAGAGAGAGAGAGAGAGAGAGAGAGAGAGAGAGAGAGAGAGAGAGAGAGAGAGAGAGAGAGAGGTTAAACTGGTACGGGAAAGGTGGACTAAGACGACCTTTCTGTGGTCACGCTGCTGCCTCATCTTCCCACAATTCGAGGCCGTCTCCTGCACCACCACCACCACCACCACCACCATCAGCCAATGTTCCGGGTATGGTGCGGGGGCAATCCCTCAGCAGACTGTTTCTGTGAGGTGCGCGCGCCGCCTACTGCAGCGTGCCACTCAGCACTGGCCTGGCGCTTTGGTTCAGTCATTGTGTCAACACTAAATGAGGATTGCCATTCTATTCAATCCGACACCTACGCAACAGTATTTGTGTTCCACTGTTACTTTTTTCCAACATTCCCAACTCTCTCTCTCTCTCTCTCTCTCTCTCTCTCTCTCTCTCTCTCTCTCTCTCTCTCTCTCTCTCTCTCTCTCTCTCTCTCTCTCTCTCTCCCCTGAATGTTCAAAGGCTCATTACCGAACACTTATCCTCAACCTCAGTGATTTTATGCACTCCCTGCCATCATTTCATCATTCCAGGCCAGTGGTGTTCCCTTGGGAGTGAGAAGAACCAGTCATAAAGGACACGGTCCGTTGTGACCCCCACTAGGCGACTAGCCAGTCGTGAAGGCTACTCCGTCTCTTACGAGGGCTGCTGCACGTTGCCGCCTTTATTACAAGACCACCTATGCATTTTTCCGTGTATAGAAGAGGGACCCTGGCTAAGGAGGAGGAAAAAAGGTTCACTGAAGTGTCAGTCCCTAAAGAGAGTCAAAAGCATTATAAAAAATCGAGTATGTCTTAAACTTCTTCCTCTTGAAATAGTTCAAGTCATTCAGGTCATAGAAAGGGGGAGATACAGAGGCAGGCATAGAGTTCCAGAGTTTACCAGTTTAACTGGATACACGTGATTGCTGCTCTGGGCTATCCACAATAACAATGAACCTGCCATAGGGCGGTAGCTTTGAACAGTTTCCTGGAACACACAAGCACTTTCCACCAAAACCTCTTCTATTTTCATTTCTCGCGCACTTTATTCCCTATCTTATCATATCTCCCCTCCACCTCAGTCCATTGTAATTCAACTTTCCTATTAATTTAATAAAAACTTCCAGATCATTATTCTTGAAGGCTTCTGCACTTCATTCTGAATACTTTTACAGACTAGTTAAATTCATTAAAGTTTTCAAGTGTTCTCTTGTGTTAATGATAGTTTTAGAAGGATTTGCAGCTATAAGTAAAATGGAAAAAATAAGTAACATGGAAAAAGGAAAGTAGAGTATTAGTAGTAGAAAATGATAAGCAAAGAAAGTGAAAGAAAGGGAAAATTAAATCTAAACATAAAATAAACAACAGACACGGACAATGAACTTTCATAATAGTCATAGTCGATTTCCCTCTCCTCAACTTTTTTTTCCTAGTGCGTGACAACAACGGTGCATGGCGATCACTCATGCCTGACTCTCTGATTAAATTGTCCAGGGAAACGAGTGGCGTGACGTCAGGTGTCGTGACATATCGAGCTAAGTTCCGTGAACAGACAAAGTGATTAAAAAAAAAAAAAAAAAGCTCGATGGCAACTCCTTGTAGCGTCACCGTCTCTACATTTGCGAAAAGTTAAATAAGAATGACGATCACTGAGAGGTTACGAGGTGCACAGGCGGTGAGATGTGAACACGTCTTGCTACTGCGCATTCACACTTTCTTTTTTCTTACTTCAATCTGTCAATCTCTAAACGTGCTGTGTGCTCAACGATTTGACGCGCGCGTGTACACAAGTGACTGACACACACACACACACACACACACACACACAAACACGCACGCACGCACACACAGTCTCTCAGTAAACTCAAGTTGGTTTTCACTATTACGTCACACTGCAAGTTCTGCCAGAGCTGACAAGGAGGTGGAGGAGAAGGAGGAGGGAGTGTCACGGTTCCCCCAGCTTCCGTCACCGTGAAGCAGAAAAACAGTAGAGAGAGAGAGAGAGAGAGAGAGAGAGAGAGAGAGAGAGAGAGAGAGAGAGAGAGAGAGAGAGAGAGAGAGAGAGAGAGAATTGGGTTAAGGGAGGCATGCAGGCAACGTGTGGCGAACGTCCTTGACCTATGAAATGTTGTGGAAAACGGTAACCATCACAACAGTATGTAGGTGAGGTGTGTGTGTGTGTGTGTGTGTGTGTGTGTGTCAGTAACTAGACACGTGTGCACCATCTTCCTACCTTTGGCTCTGACTCCTCACCTTTCACTGTGACATACAACAATTCTTTACAAATTAATAAAAGAGAAATTGAGGAAAAGAAGAAAAAAACAAAAGGGAAAACAAGGTAAAAAAAGGAAATGATAATAAATCAAAATTAAATTAAAAAAAAGGAAATAAGAAGAAAGAAAAATACAAACTGGACAATATTACTTTTCGATAACTTTCTTGAAAATGCTAAAAAAAAGTGATTTAAACTTTCTAAAATAAGTCATATAGTTTCTAGCAGTAAGATTGAATATAGTTAAAGATCAAAATAAGATGTGACAGAGAAGTTTAGTAATTAAGGAAGAATTCGCCATTTAGCAACGACCCCTCTCTCTCTCATATCCACATTTACACTCCGCAAACCCGACATTTCATGGGCGAACTTTCCCGATGAGACATTCAGGTAAAAACAAGCGGGCGATCTGATCTATTGCACGCCACTGGGTTGTTGAAGGGCGTGGCTACGCTCGATAATGCATAGCGCGATTGTCAAAAACAAAATGAAAAATATTTAAACAAAAAGGTAAATAAGGAGTCTTGACGATTTCGGTTGATTGATCCCAGCTTTTCTATTCCACGTCAAATGACTTGCATTGTAGTACAGTAACATAAAAAAAGAAAAAACAAAAAACAAAAAAACAAAGGGAGGTAGCAAGAAATCATCAGACTTTCATAAAATATTCCTACCTATTGCTATCTACCATCCCATTCCAATGTATACATATGTAATCTTTTTAAAGCTCCACAACAAATGAGCACTAACAGCTTGATTTCTAAGTCTATTCCATTCATACGCACCCAAATTCATAACACTAGCTAGATTTTATGCAAATACTGCATGACTGGTAAAAAAAAACATAGTTCTTAAAATTGTACAAAGCATGATGTCATACATTCATACATACTTGTACTTGCGAAAGTTAACCCACTTGTACGATGGTCTTGACGTAAGAGAAACCCAGACCAGTGTATTTACTAATTTCCAAAGATACTTGTATGGGGAAATCTTTGAGAAACATCAAAATGCCGTGTTGAGCTGCCCGTATAAAAATAGACAATACTTCAAATTAACGTAGTCTTCTTCGGAGCATGCAAACCTGGAGAGAGAGAGAGAGAGAGAGAGAGAGAG
>CM035203.1:16522944-16535453 GCA_020233015.1 Callinectes sapidus | reverse complement strand
ACCTTTCATTGGCTAAACATCAACAAACTTGATTAATAAAAAAAATCACGTTTTTACTCCAGATTTCGGCCTCTAAGGAATGAAAACTATTTTCTATTTCTTCTCCTAAAAAATCTTGAAGTGGCGATTGTTCTAAGACGTAATTGAAGTATATATTTGTTCTTTCTTTTAGTATTTTTTTCATTCTTCAGTCTTTCTTGAATGAAATACACACTTTTAAACATCAGCATCTTTTCATTACTACTTTTAACGTGGTCTATGAGAGAAAAGTTATTGAGGTTTTCAGAGGCGTTTCCATGATTCTACTAACAATTTAACACACATTCAGCCTCATCGATAGTAAAAAAACACCAATGAAAATATTCTCCACCAAAGAATAAAGCGTTTCTGAATACGGTTTCATGTACAGACTAAACGAGTTTTAAAGAAATGTTTTCGTGGACAAACAAATAGGTATTCAGCATCATCAAATACACGCGAAGTAAGAACTGAGGATTTTCTATACGGTTATTAACTTCACGCCCGTTCTCTCAAATACCAACACTACCTTGGTCTTCCCTTGAGCCCAATACCTAGCCAAGCTCCGATTCCCCTTGAGCGCTATAGCTATGGGGTCGCTGGTGCCGCGCCGACTAACTTTCACCCCACCGCCGCCCTCAGGTGTGTCATAATAGGTAGGAATTATATACAAAACATCATTACGCAAGTGTGACTACAACTACAGATGGTCCCATTACAGAACGTCTTGCTGGCGGTTAGGGAAATAGAGTACCTTTACTTCTCTGTTTCTTTGTGGTGTGTGTGTGTGTGTGTGTGTGTGTGTGTGTGTGTGTGTGTGTGTGTGTGTGTGTGTGTGTGTGTGTGTGTGTGTAATGGTTGTTACGTAATGTTAGCTGGTAAAACTGTGTTGCCAACCTTCGCCGAGTCATTGTTTACTTGATTTACTTTCGTGTTATTGTCATTTTTTTTTCTTTTCTTTCACAGTGTTACTTTTAGGTCCACCCTCTCACGGCTCGTATTAGCCTCTACCACACGTCTCGCTGCCTCCCTGCCCTACCTGCCTCCTTGTCAGCCCCGCACTACCTTCGTCATCACTACGAATATTCGCTCTCTCATTTATTTGCTATAATTACTCCCTCACTCCGAAGCCAGCATCTCTCTCTCTCTCTCTCTCTCTCTCTCTCTCTCTCTCTCTCTCTCTCTCTCTCTCTCTCTCTCAACACCTCGTCCACCACATAATACCTGCAGTTCTCACGTAGCTAACTCGCTGTCACGTAACCCGCTTCCCTTCAGTAACCCGACTCATGCAACTAACCTTCAATACTGAGATGTCGTGTCCAGCAGTGCCTTTGTTACTGGGTTCAAAATATTTATCTGATAAGTTTTTTTTCTTTTTTTTCATAATGATTCAATTTTTCAATGATTTTCGTACTAATGGATGTTTAATTTTAGTATAATTACGCGTTATTATCTGCGACAGTGACAATTTTCTTTTCTTGGGTGAATTTTTCTAATAGACGAGTTTCAAGGACGATTTTGTTGTATTCAAGGCAGCTTTTATATATTTTTCCTTCTCTACATCCCATTTCTCATTTTAATTATTTTAATTATTGTATCCTTAATAACAACTTCTCTCCCAGTAGTTTTTGTACTCACGTTTATTTTTCCCTAATAACATTATTTATACAATGTTTTTTAAAGAATTTTGTACCTTAAAAATTACTGAATAAATTCCTACTCTGTTTTTAGATTTTTTTTCTGGGTGCCCATGTAAACTATTTTCAAAGTGTCCTGAATGTCAACAAGAGTATCACTATCACAGTAAAGGGGATAAGAAACATTGCTTGATAATTTTCTGGTTATGGAGAAAATCTGTATATATTCTTACTGAATATTCTTTAAGTAACAAGAAACACTCCATTGTATTTATTATCTTTTACTAAAATGGATATAACTTCCTGCTTATGGAGGACTCAAATATTCAGTAAGCAAAGACAAACATTCCCAGTGTGCTTATTACTCTTTGTTTTCCTTCACAGCCAACACAAACACATACAGTCTTGAGAGTGACTTGCACAAAGGAAAGGGCAGTGGATCCATTGTAATGTATCAAGGTTGTTATTATTGTTTATTCAAAAAGTTTGGTACTCAAATAAAAACTAAATAGATCAGGACATACAAACTCGACAATAGATGTTTATTTCATTGAGAATTGGCGCTACGGTAATGGATTGACGGTCAAGTCTGGGTGTGTTATTAAAATGTTTGTGAATAAGTCAAATGAGTCGTTTAGATGGAGAAATACTGCCCATAAATCAGTCTGTTCTGTGGCTTATGCATGTTTTTACTTCACCAAACTCGAATGAAAGTTAGGATACAACTGTACGAACGCAAGGAGACATCAAAGGCCAGTTGATCCACACGAGGCAACTCCTGCTCAGGGTAAACACTACATACTGCTCATTCTGTCACGTGACAAGATAACAGGAAAAAAACTGTATTTTGAAAACAGATATCAGTCTTGCCTCGCCAAACCTCTGATAATAAACTTTTGAACTTCTAGCTTGCTTCTGTATTTCCTGCTCTCTTTGACTTAAGCTATTTTATAAGGGAGGTTTCAAGGCATTTAGGAAATTTTAGCCCTCCAGTCTCTTTAGAGATTACGCCTCTTTTTTACGCTTTTTAAAATGTTTGTTGCTGTATGCCATAATCCCTCGTATAGAAATGAAAAAAATAAGATAGAGTCAAAACTTAATTTGTGTCGCTTCTCGTATACAAACCTAAGTAACTTTTCCAATAAAAAACAAACAAACAAAACAAAACAAACAAAACAAAGGACACACATATACATCCTCCTTGAGCAATTGGAGGAACACTTCCTCTCGAGCTACATGGAAGGGCGTGGAATGTGGCGGAGAGAAGAACCACGGCATGAAACAGCATTACATTTATCTTCAAATACACGTTCTTTTTAGTGTATTTCTTCTCACCTACACACTCCTCTCACTTCCTCCTCCGTCATCACGTCTGCCTCGCGTGACAGAGGAAGCAGGAAGCAGCTCCCCTCTTTCCTTCTTTCCTTCCTGGCCTTCACCGCCGAGGTAATTACTGCACAAAACTCCCCAGTCATTGATCCTCGCTACCCACCGCACCGCTTACGTTTTCTTCCTGCCCGAGACTGCCAAGAATCACACGAAACGAAACCCAGTGTTGCCTTATTGTCTGAGTCTTCTCCATAATGAACTACACACTACACACACTGCGATTTAAAGACAATATGGATAGTGAAGGAAAATATCTAATCACATTATATACAACCCTGTCACGCATTATGGAGAAAACACAGGGTAAAAGGAGAGGATTATATTCAGTCATGTATCAATATTCCTGCATTCCTCCTCGCTATCCAATAATTCTTTCCCCCAGTCTTTGTTCCTTTTTGTCTTTCTGTCTGTCTGTCTGTCTGTCTCTCTCATTATCCTGTCTGAGTGTCTTTCCTTGTATGCCTATTTCCTTGTTTACCGTTTACTTACCTTCCCCCCCTCTCTCTCTCTCTCTCTCTCTCTTTACTGTATGACACACAGTACACAGACTTCTTCTTCCCTTCCCCCCACCCATTCTCCCTCCTCCCGCCAGCCCCGAAGCTTCTCATGACCGTGACCCTCGCCAAGACTCCCGCTTCCTCACCTGTCGACATTCTTCCTGCCTGCCTCGCCTTCACCTCCTTTCTATCGCCGGCTTCCATTCTAACGCCGCCGTGTTTTCCCCATGACGAATTTTATTAGTTGAGTTTGCATATATGACTCACAGTTTTTATATGTACTTACTTTCTCTCTCTCTCTCTCTCTCTCTCTCTCTCTCTCTCTCTCTCTCTCTCTCTCTCTCTCTCTCTCTCTCTCTCTCTCTCTCTCTCGTCCTCCACTTTTCCATTTATTCATTTCATTAGTTTATTCTGTTCTTCCTCGTCCTTTCCTCCCTTCCCTTTCCTCCACTTGTCTCATCTTATCGCACCTTTCTTCCCAGTTTCTTTGTTTTTCTTACTTATTCATTTTCCTCAACCTCCAATTTAACTTCCCCTCCCCGTCTTATCTTATCTTTCTTCCAAGTTTGCCATTATTTTTGTTTTCTCTTTCGCTCTCTTACCTTTGCCCACCCTTTCCTCTCTTCCCCGAGGCAAGTGCACGAGGACACAAGGGAGCCGCACCGTGCCAGGCAGAGTAAGAGGTATTGTAAGTGTGATGATCGAAGTGTGTGCCGGTAATAACGGGATTTTTCTAAACAGAGATGAAGGAGCGCCACGAGACCTCTCTTTAGCGGGTTCAAGTGGGTGTAGAAAAAAAAATGTTAAGGAGGGTAAGATGATAAGAAACAGATAAATAAAGGCTGGAATAATAAGGATGATAATAATAATAATAATAATAATAATAATAATAATAATAATAATAATAATAATAACAACAACAGAAAGAAGGAAAAAGAAACACGAAAGTACGACTAAAATTAATAATAAAGAAAAAGAAAAAGAAAACAGATATAAGAGAGAGAGAGAGAGAGAGAGAGAGAGAGAGAGAGAGAGAGAGAGAGAGAGAGAGAGAGAGAGAGAGAGAGAGAGAGAAAAACACCGACCAACACCAGAGCAAACTAACCTAACCTAACCAAACTCCTACAAAAACACACAACACTTCCTCACCTCAGAGCTGCCTGTCAATCTTCGGAACTTGTAATTGAGGAACGTATTGCCCGCTACCATGGTCATGATCAGCACGGCGCCCATCACGAAGGTAAGGAGGTTGGAGCCGCTGACCACAGGCGAGTATATGAGCTGCGGGATGCCGGCGAAGAGCAAGATGACCCCAACTGACCCCACTACGGATAGCACACACTGGGCCGACGAGTACAGGGTCGTGATGCTCAGGGAGTTACGCGCCATCCTGCTGGTGGGGCTGGCGGGGCTGGTTGATGTGGGGGTGTCCAGCGTGAAGTCTTGGTAGGTGTAGTAGGTGTAATGTCCTAGGTCTTGGAAGTGGCTCAGTGTTTTAGTTCAAGACGTGTGTGTGTGAATGCTTGTGGTCATTTTTTTCACGTGCTTTCTTCTCCGTGCGTAATGTTGATCTCTTTTGTTTTCTCTTTCTCGATGATCCAGTGTGTTATGGAGGTGTGACGTACACACTCCACTGGCACTATTGTTGAATGGTGTTGTGTGTGTTGGGTGGGTTTTTTCTGCCTGTTTTCAGTGCAAGGCGAGGGGGTATTTGACAATCAGGTTCCTACCCCACCGTCTCAGCATCTGGAAAAAACAAAAGCCTGTTACCAAAACAAAACTGGATCACCTTCCTTCATCCTGAGAATAAAAAAAAGACCATACTTGTACTCAAATCTCGTCATGTTTTTATATCATGAGATAATTCGCGCACCAACAAGTTATGGAAATGTAGCCTTTGTTCCTTTTAACTCAGTTCAACACATCATTTGTTTCTCTCATATCATCTGATTCCAGGAGGATTCATTTCCAATGCTCCGTCAAAATGTAGCGTTAGGAAGGAACGTGACAAGCGGCAGGCGGGTGACGTGCTGCCAGACTAGCACGAGTCATGCTTTGTCATGCGCGACTCATTAATTTTTCAACACTGCTCTACATAGTGGCGTTCACCTCACTGCTCAGCCATACATGAACAATAACGGCCAAATTGGTAATGACACACACACACACACACACACACACACACACACACACTATCCTAAAACACACGTAACATCTTAAACAGGGAACGTTCTAAGAATAGATGATACCAACTTGCGTCACAAACATGATCTGCCATCAACTCACCACGCCAAGCCACTCCTTTCGTGGGGAAAAGCTGGGAGGAGGAGAAGAGAGCACGCAGGAAGGCATAAAACAAGTGAAAATCAGGTCGATAAGGAAAACAAAAATCGTTGACTAAAGGGTGTTGGCGGCAGGCGAGGGGCGGCACCCAGAGAGGAGAAACAGGGCGATGCGAAGAGAGTAGAGTAGAGGCAACACCAGGCGGGGAAGAGGTGGAGTAGAGCGCCGTTTTACGATAGCGCGGACTGGCATATCAAAAAGCGAGGATATATTCTATCAAAAGCGCGGCTGAGTGGGAGTATTTTCATTCACTTGATAGTCCTCTTGTGTAGCAGTTCTTTAATGATCGTTCGCCTCTTCCGTTAGGTTAGGTTAGGTTAGGTTACGTGTAGCAGTTCTTTATTGATCGTTCGCCTCTTCCGTTAGGTCAGGTTAGGTTAGGTCTCAGTTAACACCGTGTGAAGCATTTTGACACACCGAATGATACTTAATGACATAGGGAGCAGTCACTTTTCGAATCGCGAAGGAGCGGATAGAGGTGGAGGAGGGTACAGGGAGAGAAATCAGATCCACGTGTCGTTAGTTGGAATTGCTTTTGTTTCTTGTGCAGATTTCATTCACGGCCGGAAGTGACAAAGGGAAAGGGTGGCTTTGTTCCATCCCGCCCTGGTCTCGTTCCCTCGCCGCCACAGAGGAACTAACGGGAATGCTGCGTTTTAATGTCCCTGCTTTCGCCATCACATCGAGGAAATGAAGGTAATATTCATCACTTTAATCATGCCTCTCTCTCTCTCTCTCTCTCTCTCTCTCTCTCTCTCTCTCTCTCTCTCTCTCTCTCTAACCGCATCCAATCATCAGTTCTGCTACAAAGAGAGATTTCAACCCAGCTTCATTTATATTAATGTGGTTTTGTTTAAATTTTCACTTGGCAGAGGAAAGTTTTCATCTCAGAGCGGTTTTATTTCGAAATCAGGCAGGATCCACTTTCTCAAAACGTTTCGTCAACTTATTTCGACAAATCAACGGCCTTTATCTAGTGCAAGTTACAGTAATGTTTAGGCGTCTCTTCAGTAATCGAGGGAGAGAGAGAGAGAGAGAGAGAGAGAGAGAGAGAGAGAGAGAGAGAGAGAGAGAGAGAGAGAGAGAGAGAGAGAGAGAGAGAGAGAGAGATTTGACAAGATTTTTTTTCTAAGTGAGTTTTCAATATACTGACTAAAATTACATTTCTAATTGTGTTTTCATCGTTCCACTGGCAATTAAACAAAAATTCTATACTATCAGTGGTACAAAAAAAAAAAAAAAAAAAAAACACACAAATATAATACCTCGCCTTGTCTCTGCGTTATTTAAGAGGAAAAAGAAGCGATTCAAAGGAAGTACTTGTGACGTTTAGCTGCTCGAGCCACGACCTACCCTTAGTTCAAGTTTGAAGTAATGCGGGTTCAGAGAGAAGGCTCATGTCAATAGCAATTACTGGCACCACGTATGTGAACAGTACGTAGGAGTAGAAGTAGGAAAAACTCTGAGCTGATAAATAACGATGAAAGAGGAAAAATAGTACAATAAAAAATGACAAACAAAGGATAAGGAAAACGGAAAGAGAAATGTTGAATTCACTAAAGTTGACGTGAAGCATTATGTGGCTTTGTCTTTTTTTATCTGGGTAAATTGATAACGTTTGGGTACTCCATTTCTACTTCAAACAGGCTCCTATGGGTACTAAGGGTGGATTTCAAGGTACTTTCATGATTTTAGCCGTAGTGTAGTAAGTATTCTACATTTTTTCACACCATCAATACAAAAACAAAAAAACGAAAAACAAATATACGACTGATAAATCTCTGTAGCCTTAGAAAAACAATCCCCATGAAATACTAAAGATTTTTCCTTTCTTTTATTTTTGTGTGAATATTAGTCTCTCTCTCTCTCTCTCTCTCTCTCTCTCTCTCTCTCTCTCTCTCTCTCTCTCTCTCTCTCTCTCTCTCTCTCTCTCTCTCTCTCAGAACCCTAGCTATTTAGGCATATTCAGTCCTCCCCTCTCCCACCCCCCCTCTTCTCACTCTCTCTATCAGCTTCACAAAGACCTGAGAGCACGCACGCTGGGTAACACAACACCCCCTTCACCATTTATCACGACACCCAGCATTAGTAACCCGACGCCAGCCAGGATATTTCCTTCACTTTAATGAAACGACTCAGTGAGTTTACCGCGCACTTCCCAAACACAACACTATTTTTTTTCTCTTTTTTATGTAGAAGGGAGGCGGCCAAGGGCAACAAAAATAATGCAAAAAAGCCCACTGTAGTGCCGGTCCCTGGACATAACCCTGCACAGCCAGGCCATATCAACCAATAAGAGTGACCTGTAACTTTACTACCCCCTGGCTAAAAAAAAATAAATAAATAAAAATCGCCTAATAAGGGTAGCAGTGTAGAAAAGATAAAGATCCATATTTTACAGGGTTTCTTAAGTACGTGAACTTTTTCTTAGACGGATTTCTAGTCTTAAAAACCATCTTAACCTTCATTATCTCATCAGCAGCCTTAAACTTACTGCTGATGAGATATATATTGGTTGAAGTAAAAGACCAACTTAGGGAGGTTAAGATGGATTTTAAGACTAGAAAATCGTCCAAGAAAGAGTAACAGACTTAGGAACCTCAGTTAATACCGGCCAAGGTGAAGTGGTGCATGAGAGTTTTATCTTAACGTATACTCGGCAGGATGTCAATCACGAAAAACGTTTACTTGTACCGACACTTCACTAGCAAACCGAGTTATCAGTACCACGAAAGAGAGAGAGAGAGAGAGAGAGAGAGAGAGAGAGAGAGAGAGAGAGAGAGAGAGAGTGGTGCATGTTACGTAGGTCACTCCACCATCTGTTGGGGGTGGCGACCTTCCCTCAGGGCGCGTCTCCCTTTCTCTTTCATCCTGCTTCCTGCTTTTTGTTCCCAGCCTTTCACTTAATTATTGCACCATGCCAGGATTGGTTACTTTCCTTCTCCCTGGCGGCTTCCGTTCAAAATAGCAAGGGTGGGGTGTCATTAAAAAGAACATAAGAGGAAGTAAATAAATAAAATGAAGACGAGAAGAGGGATGATTCTTTCTTCTTGTTTTTATCACCACTTACTTCTTTTCTTTCCCGACGTGGCTTTCACTGACCCTGCCAAGGATGAGTCAGTGTGAAAGGAGAGATAAGTAGATCGATAGAGTACCGAGAAATGTAAAATCCTCCTCTTTTCCTCTTTTTTTCTCTGTTTTCCACAACACACTACTTTTCCTGTTTATTTCACAGGAAACCAACGAGGTGTGTCAGTGTGAAAATAAATAAATAAATAAATAAATAAATGAATAAATAACTATATATGCATAAACAAACGTAGAGTTAAAACAATAAATAAGAAAAAAAACAATAAGTAGGTGAAAGAAAAAGACATGCAGAATGAAAGAAAGTAATACAAATGGAATAAATCTTGTTCTTCATTAATTTTCAATTCAAGCAAAGAAGAGATAAAAAAATAGTATTATTTACATTTTTAGTTGTAATAAAACCTTGATATCTTAAAGCTCTCTCTCTCTCTCTCTCTCTCTCTCTCTCTCTCTCTCTCTCTCTCTCTCTCTCTCTCTCTTCTAAAAAGGAACAGGAAATGCCAGCTGACGTGATGTGAGCGAGAAATGGAGGGGGAATATCGAGTTCTCTCTCTCTCTCTCTCTCTCTCTCTCTCTCTCTCTCTCTCTCTCTCTCTCTCTCTCTCAAGTTGTCTGGGCAGCCCGCGGTGTGAGTACTTCTCCTCCCTCCCTCCTCCCTCCCTCTGAGTCTCCCGCCAGATTATGTTGCGTTTATACTCGCGTGTCGCCTCGCCTTGTGCCCCTTACTGCCTGCTCCTCCGCCTCCCTCCCCCTACACAGGTTTCCCAGCATTTGGCAAACTTTTCTAGATAAACACGTAACTTTGGGGGGAGGGAAGTGAAAAAAAGACAGAGAGAGAGAGAGGAATAAATAAAAGAGATAAAAGTGAAATGAACGAGGAACGGGAGATCTTGACAGTAATCTGAAGTGAGGAGGAAGTGAATGGGCCGAGAAGGGGTGAGAAGGGAGAGAAGTGTAGGACCAGGTGAAGGGAGGGAAGATGGAAAGATAAAGTGAGAGAGAGAGTGAGAGAGAATGATGATAGAAGGGTGGAGGGAAGCTCAATCAAACATTCTGACTTGTATTAGCTTTGTGTGACGTGAAATAAGACGCGTGAGTAAGGGAGTGTCTGTCAGTATATTGAGTGGATGTGACTGTCTGTCTCCTCTGTGCTGGGTAGGGGCCGGTGTGCTGTGCTTGGTGTTGACTGGTGTGGCTTTCCCTGGAGCTCGATAGATGTTTGGTGTAGTTGTAGTAGAGTTTTTGAAGGGCATCATTGACAGTGTTGGGAAAAAAAGTTATCTAGAAATTGACCCTTTTTTTTTTTTTTTTTTTTTTTAGTGCCAGGTGTAGTTGTAGAGTTTTCAAGGGCACTATTCACAGCTGGGAAAAAAAGTGATCGAGAAATAGAACCATTTTTTTAGTGTCTCAGGTTGAGTTATTGCTCATTAACGTCGTCGACTTTTACCCATGTTGAGTTTACCACAAAAAGCAGTATTGTCCTTTTGTCATTTGCTGTTGAATGTCTTAAGAGTTCCCAAAGCTTTTCGTTGATAATATTGTATCTTTTTATCACTTTCTTTATGTGTGGTTTTATGTATTCCCTCTTCCCCTCCCTCCCATTGCATGCTAGGAAACCACCGGTACATTTACTATTGCTACATCTGGAAGAAAAATCCATTCATCAACACCAACATTCCATATAGATTCTGCACAAATGAGATGTCAACAAGACTAACGATGAACCATTCTGGTGAAAGTGCTGCTGACAAAAAGCTTTAACATTGCCATACTCTAAGATAAATCCCCCCCAGAGAGAGAGAGAGAGAGAGAGAGAGAGAGAGAGAGAGAGCGAGAGAGCATAATTCAACCCCCTGTGATAATGTACGCTGCTTGACAGTGGGCACAGTGCTGCATTGCTCTCTCCGTGGCAGTGGTGGTGGTGGTGGTGGAGGCGGACAGCGGAGCCACACTGAGGACCCACCGCTTGTAATGCCTTGAGTGTCCACCGCACCGCCTCCTCCTCCCTCCTCATTGCCCGCTGCCGAGGAATGTTACTTGACTCGACCCCACAAAGGCTGACTCTTTGCACCATTGTGGCGTTGAGCGTCGGGGCTTCAGTGCAGAAAGAGACTGGTGGACTGGAAAACGCGCTTGATGTCTGCTAAAGCAATAAAGACGCATTGTAAGCTAATTGGGTGCATTCTTATATTAGACCAGAGCGTATTATTTCTGTCGACGCTTGAAGTGATGCAATTGAGCTTGTGGATGGGGATTAGGGAGGGAGGGACAGTGCAGAGAGAGAGAGAGAGAGAGAGACTTGTGGAATTCTGACTGAGGACTAATAGGGACACTGCAACAGGGAAGGAGTGGGTCCGCGAACGCACACACACACACACACACACACACACACACACACACACACACACGAGGCCAGTATTGTATAATTTCTCCTGACACGAACCACTTGGCCACGTCGTCACCTTCTTCAGTATATTTTGAGACGCTATATTCCTTCCTTCCTAAACCGCCAACGTGTAGTACAGAAAACGTGGCTATTTAGGATCCATGTCTTCTGTGGCTCGGCGTATAAGGCAGCGGTGAGTGAGGTAAAGCCGCGGTGTAAGCTAGGGCTGGCTGAATCTGTGGCCCATTATTCTGTACAACTTCAGCGCTGCACCTCCGCTACTTTCCAAAGGTTCTAGTTTAATTTGCGTTTATTTATGGTTGTATAGGGATAGTTTAACTGGATTCCTTGATGGGTAACGGGAGAAACGCTCTTGTGAACCCAACCAGTCATCTGTGGGGGAATGATTATTAGAGTCGCGGTGAAAGAGCGGACTGTTTCTGAATATGGGCACGCCTCCACGTCCTTTCACTTCCCGAGAGACAAAAGAAACACACGGGGGATTATTTTTGTTTATACTCATATTTTCCGAGACTTTCTCCTTTCTTGGGGTACATAGAAACAATAGCGGAAATACAAAGGGATTTTCTATGCCTAATTCTGTAGCTTTCTCCTTCACCTTTGTGTTTTTCTTGGTTCTCAGCAGCAATACAAGGGAAGAATGGACATCAATACACTGGCTGACTCTTACGTGGCAGTTTGTCATGTAGTTAATAAGGACTTGAGGAACACATGTTGATTGATCTCTGTCTATGAAGTCCCAGTAATTTTCTTGGCGGTGGGTGCCCTGGGGCGGTGACACGACGCAGCAGAGACGCAGCAAAGGACGTCCGGGGAATGAATAAGGCAGAGGGAGGGAGGGAGGGTTGGTTGAGCTTACGTGTGTGGCATAGAATGATGAAGCAAAAGACACAGGCAAGCGATTAAACCGTACTTGGTAAGACTGTACCATTTGTATCCCCTTCCACTCCTCCCCCCCCCCTCCTCCTTCTTTCTCGTTAGCCTCGTCTCGTTCTGTTCTCAACATCCTGCACAGAATGTAACCCCAAGACCTCGCCAGCCACCGAGCCAGCCAGCCAGCCCGCGAGTCGTTCAGTGCAGTGTTTTGTCTGGACTGGAGGCCCTTTAAACCAGTCGGACAAAATTAAT
>CM035203.1:16502402-16516674 GCA_020233015.1 Callinectes sapidus | reverse complement strand
TCACTCGCCTATTTCACTCACCTTTACTTTTCCCACTGCTCTCTTAACTCCTCAGATGCATACACAGGGTGATGAATTGGCACTGCTTAACTATGTCGACTGGCAAAAAAAGAAAACATGTCAGGTATACATAACAGTGATAATAAAGTTGTTTTTTCATCATGTATGTATACTCGTGAATTTGTAACTCCTCCATTAGTGTAGCCAGGAAACGTATAATTTATCTATGCTGAGGTTCAAAACAACACAGGTTTTTTTTTTAATTCTCCATTTTTTTTAGTTTATTGTATGTTTTGTATGTTATTTTATTTTGTAGTTGAATTTTTTTGTGTGTGTGTCAGGAAGGAGGAAGGGGAAGGGGAAGGGATAAGGATAACTAAGGTAGGGTGGGGCGTGGATTGAGTGAAGGGGAAGCGCGGCGGTGATGAAAAGAAGAGGTAAGGGGAGGAGGCAGCAGACAGACAGAGAGACAGGCAGACGGACAGACAGACAGGTAGGGAGGGAGGAGTCACTCTGCAGCTTCCATCGGCTCAGGTAACAGTCCTTCTCCTTCTCCTTCTCCTCCTCCTTCTCCTCCTCCATCTCCTTCTCCTTCTCCTTTACTCTATCTCCCGCCTACCCCTCCTTCCTCACTATCTCTACCTACCTCTCCCATCTCCTTCCCCTCTGTATCCCTCCCTTCTCCTCCTTCTATCCCTCCTCTCCCTCTTCTCTCATTTTTCCCTCATCCCTCTCACTTTCCCTTTCTTCCTCTCTCATTTCACACTTTCTCCTTTTTCTCCTTCCCTTTGTGCTGTGTGTCCTCTCACTTTCCCTTTCCTCTCTGTCCTTGTCTCTCTCCTTACTGCTTCTGCTACTAAATTTTCCCTTATTTTCCTACCTGTCCTTTCCTCTATATTCTTGTCTCTCTCTTTACTGCTTCTACCATTAAATTTTCCTTTATTTTCTTACCTGCTTTCTTACCTGCTTGCTCTTTTGTACTCCTCGTCTCCACCCACACCTCCGCAGCTCCCCTGTAAGACTCCCGCCCACCTTAATTAGCATAGGTGTACCCCTTACCTGGATGGTGAAGCTCAGGGCTCATTACCTAATCGGATTGGTGCAGTGGTGACAGGTACTAATGGAATTTCGAATGTCGCTGTAGTCTGCTGCATGGTGCTCTGTTCCTCGTCTTCTTGTTGCAGAGCTGTCACCGTTCAGTTGTGTGTGTGTGTGTTTTTTTTTTTCTGTTTTTTCCTTCTTCCCTTCTTTCGCTTTCTTGTTCATTTTCTTTTTTTCTTTATTTCTTTTAGTTTTTCTTTTTTATTATGTTGGTATATCTTCTTCTCTTACTTTGTGTGTGTGTGTGTGTATGTATGTATGTATTTTCATTATTTTTTTTCATTATTGTATAGTGCCTTAGCTGTTTCCGTATATACATGTCTTTCTCTCTCTCTCTCTCTCTCTCTCTCTCTCTCTCTCTCTCTCTCTCTCTCTCTCTCTCTCTCTCTCTCTCTTGCATTTCCTATTCGTTTTTGTCGTTCTCCCATTCTCTTTCTACGTTTTGCTATCCTCGTATACCTCCTTCCCCTCCATCTCCTAATTTTCTTTTTCCTCCTCCTCTTCTTACTCATCCTCCTTCTCCTTGTCTTTCTCTTACTCTTCCTCCTTCTCCACCTCCTCTTACTCTTCGTCGTCGTCCTCTTCCCCGTCCTCCTCTTCATTCCTCTTCTCGTGCTATCGCCGTTCGCTTGACAGGTGGAGGCGGGGCGTTACCTGCCGTGCTAATTGACAAGACTCACGGCCGACACTAATTAGTCTTGGTGAAGGAGTCTCAGAAGGGAAGCTCAGGCAGGTGTTAGCCTTCTCGCCCAGCTCTTACAGTCCTCGTGTGCCTGTAGGACCGACCTTGCTGCTGCTTCCTTCGCCTCTGTATTAAGACCCCCCCCTGCTCTCTCTCTCTCTCTCTCTCTCTCTCTCTCTCTCTCTCTCTCTCTCTCTCTCTCGCTCTCGCTTTTGCTCTTGCTCTTGCTCTCGTTCGCTCGTTTTGCTTAATAATGCTCGGCGTGTCTCGACTTTCTCTTTCGCCTCCGTGGAACTAAATATACTTTTACTTTTTTATAATTTTTTTTTTTTGTTTCTTCTTTTTCCGTCATGAGTTTAGACTTCCTTGCTGGGTTGTGTGTGTGTCTGTGTGTGTGTGTGTGTGTGTGTGTGTGTGTGTGTGTGTGTGTGTTCAGTGTCAGTTCAGTTGTGTTATTCAGTGTCCAAGTCATCTAATTCCTGGACTGAAGCTGCAAGATGGAGTAACAGATAAGTGGATTATGCTATTGCACCCACTACCCTTGCCGTGTGTCAAGGTTTATGTAAGGTGAATCACCACCCCCCACCTGCGGCGCCATCTTGGATTCTTATTTTATCGTTCATTTTAAGGCATATGTGCCCAGCCCTACTGAATATCCTTGGTGTAACTTGGCGACTGTTCATCCTGACTATTTTTTAATGCTGTGTTTAACCGGATGTATTACTCGACATCATGGATAGAGTTTGTGTGTGCGACGGTAATCACGTGCAGACAGAACGACACGTGTTGGTGGAGTGTCCGCTAACGAATCACCTTCGGGACAAGTATTCTATGCTCAGATTTGGAAGTATCAATGATTTGTTAAGTGAAGATATTCACTTAAAAGAATTGTGTAATTTTGTGTTTGATGTAGTTGATATTTATAAGTAATTGTTGTAGTCACCCCTACAATGTAATACAGGAAATTATTATTTTTGGACAAAGGAAAACAATGTAGATTCAGTGTTAATTATGTATGTTAAATGTTATTTTTGTCAATAAACAACTACTACTACTGTTAAAAATGAAAAAAATATCCCTTGCTCAATGTCTTTACATAATCACATTTTTTTTTTTTTTTACCAACAAGTTTTCTATAATAGTTTTTTAGAGTAAACATTTATAATCTCTTCATGCATAGATTAATATAATATCCTCCTATGTAACCAGTTTAATCCGTCCTAGAACCGTCACCTCATGTTCTTGCCTCCTTCTTCTCTCTTTTATTTGCTTGGGTTCGTGGTCTTCTGGGCAACCCTTCCTTCATGTGACACAGAACTAACTGCCTCACCGCTGCCTGATGTCTTCCTTCCCTCTCCTCGTTTCCGGCGCTCATGCACGTGTGGCAGTGTTTGATGGGCACTTCCTGCGTCTGTACTGCGTGGCCCCTTCCTTGCTATCCCCCTCTCCCCCCCCCCCACTGATGCTATGTAAGAGGGGGAGATGGCTGGTGTAAAGGTGCGCCACCCAAACTGTATAGGATATTTTTAAGCTAAATCCAACGCTGTCTTTATAATCTTCCTGTATTCGTGTGATTGGAGAAAAAAGGCGTTTGGTTAGGTTATATTTTGTTTGGTGGTTTAAGTTTTAAGCAGAGGAGGTGGAGGAGGAAGAGAAGGAAGTGGACAGGGGGATAGGGTGGGGGGGGAGAAAGAGGAGGAGAAGGACAGTCACCCTTACATCTTCCACTTCCTCCCTCCTTCAACCCTGCCAGTTTTCTTTCGCTAAGATGACGCAGGAGGAATATAATGAAGCAGGACTTTAATATTTGCGGGTTTGCGGGTAAGAAATTGAGTTTGTATGACTGTGTTTTGTGTGACCGTAACTTTTACTGTGCGTTTGTTTCTCCTCCACGTGACTCCTGGTAGCGGGATATGAAATAGGAAGTGAAAAAGGAGGAAGCCGAGAAGCAAAGGAGTAGTTAGGGAAATAGAACATGAAAGAGAAGTAGTTGAGAGTAAGAAAGGAAGGAAGTAAGAGAGAATGAGGTTAGATTAGTTGGATAAATAAGGAAGTGACTACAAGAAAGAAAGAAAAAGATAGTAAAGAAGTAAATACGTTCAGAAAGGAAGGCGAAGGAAATGAAGATAAATAAAAGAGAAACAATGATGAATGATGGAGATAAAACGAGGATGAGAAAACAAAGACAGAGCGAATAAAAAGTGAAACGAAGAGTGGAACAAGGAAAAGAAAGAAAGAAGGAAGGAAGGAGGTTAGATAAATTAAGAAAAGAAAAAAATAGCAGGAAAAAGAAAAGGACCCAAGTAAGACTGAGAGACGAATCAGGGAGAAGAAGAAAAAAGCCGAAAGGAAAGACATAGGAATGAATATACAAGCAATAAAATAGAATATAAAGTTGGATTTTACGAGAGGAAGCAGAGGAAACGGAAAGAGA
Source organism: Callinectes sapidus (assembly GCA_020233015.1). Classification (NCBI taxonomy): domain Eukaryota; kingdom Metazoa; phylum Arthropoda; class Malacostraca; order Decapoda; family Portunidae; genus Callinectes; species Callinectes sapidus. Next base: position 16,512,457 of record CM035203.1, on the reverse strand, counting down.
GAGAGAGAGAGAGAGAGAGAGAGAGAGAGAGAGAGAGAGAGAGAGAGAGAGAGCCACTCCCGCCAACCGTGTCATGATGAAACGCTACCGGGAATCGAACTTCACCTAATCTGTTTTGCTTCCAGCGAGACACGAGCCACGTCGCGCCGCTCCTCCTTCCTCCTCCTCCTCCTCCTTCTCCTCCTCCTCCTCCTCCTCCTCCTCCTCTTCTTCCAAGTCGCCGCGACGCAGTTCAGCCGCGAGAAGGGATTTCGTGGACCAGTTTTTGCGAGTCATTCGATTTAGCTCCGAGGCGACTGGCGAGGTGGCGACGGCGGCGGCGGCGGGGGTGGTGGTGGTGGTGGTGGTAGAGGAGGAGGAGGAGGTAGAGGAGGAGGAGGATAGAGATGAGGCACGTGTTAGAAAAGAGAAGGAGGAAGAGAAAATGCAAGCAAGAGAGAGAGAGAGAGAGAGAGAGAGAGAGAGAGAGAGAGAGAGAGAGAGAGAGAGAGAGAAAGACTCATACGGGTACACCAACTATAGAAAATAAATATATTCAAGAACAAATAAAGTAACAGATCAACACAAGGATGAATTATTTGATTAGCGCCGTGGGAGAGCGAAAATAATACCGATGACTTCACAAAACATAAAAAAAAGAAAAGAAGTTGTAGATAAAAGAAAGAAGGAATGAAAAGGAAAAAAGAAAAGAAAAGTAAATCGGCAAGTCAAAAAAGAAAAAAGGAAGTAAAGAAGAAGAGAGAGAACGAGAAAGAAACTGGATTGGATGTAGGAGAAAGTGTCAACGTGAGGAAGTAGATGGATTACTAAGAAGGAAGGAGGAGGAGGAGGAGGAGGAGGAGAAGGAGGGAGCGTGAGTGATGGGAGGAAGAAGTGACGGAAGTGGAGAGAAAAGCATGCAGGGGGATGTTGACTTTGGGCGGGATGTTGAGGACGAGAGAAGAGAGGAGGGAGAGAAGATGGATGGATAAAGGAAAGAAGGAAGAGGAAGAGAAAGCAAAATGACCAAAGAATCATGCATAAGAAAAGTAGAGACGAAAGTAATAGGAAATGTACAGAAAACATGAAGAAAGATGAAAGTTAGAAGGGAAGCAGGATAATTGGATGAAGAGGAGAGAGAGAGAAGGAGAAGGAATTTAATGACCCGAAAGGAAATGAAGAGGAGAAAGTTAGGAGAGGAATGAATGATGGTACAGAATTAATAAAGCAGGAAAAAGAGAGGAAAATAAAAGAGTTAGAAGACAAAATGAAAAAAAAAACCAGTTAGATGGAAATGGAAAGTAGAGAATAAAGAAGAGAGAAAAAACTTTAAAGTTACATAACAAAACAAAAAAACAAAAAAAAACAAGGAAGGCCTTTATTAACCAAAAAAACCGTTCAATTTATAAGGAAACGAGAAGAAAAACTCAAAAGTAAACATAAGAAGAAAGAAGATAAAAGAGAAAAATAAAAGAGGGAAATATAAGAGAGAAAGAAAACGATAATTGGATGTCCCTGAAATGCTAAGGTAAGAGAAAATGATTAGAGGAAGAAAAAGGAGGAAAAAAGTAAAGCCATGAAGAAAGGAAGGAGAAAACAATAGAGATGGGAAGGAGAATGATGTGCTCGTTGTCTTCCTCATGATGGCAGGAGGAGGAGGAGGAGGAGGAGGAGGAGGAGGAAGAGGAATACAAAGGAGAGCCAAGTAGTAAGTCCTTTTAGTTTTTTCAGGGCTGCTTTGTAACTACTACTAACAATCTATAGCAAAGAGAGTTAGTACCATATAATCTCTCTCTCTCTCTCTCTCTCTCTCTCTCTCTCTCTCTCTCTCTCTCTCTCTCTCTCTCTCTCTCTCTCTCTCTCTCAAAACCCCAAGGTCATTTCTTAACAGCAATGAAGTTTCTCTTTTTATACAGACAGTGAACAATTGAGCCCTAATTAATTTTCCCCTAATTCGAGAGAGAGAGAGAGAGAGAGAGAGAGAGAGAGAGAGAGAGAGAGAGAGAGAGAGAGAGAGAGAGAGAGAGAGAGAGAATCATTTTCAGCAATGTTATACTGCACAGCTGCAAGAAGGGAAAGGAAGTAAAATGATGAAGTGTATGTGTGCATGTGAGTAAAATGTCTTACTTGCAGGAGGATCCGTGTTCGTTCTTCATGAATTCATAATCATTACAAGTTTCTCTGAGCGTGCCGGTGCATTCGTCAGGTTTTTTACAAACTGGAAAAGAAAATTTTAAATGAGATACTGCAACCGCATGTTTAGTTTCAGGTGGGCCACCCTGGCTGACTTTTGACGAATATTTTTTAAATTATTGTTCTTCGTTTTTTTTCGCTCATCCTGTCCTTCATACCTCAAATTATCACTTGGTGATGTTTGTTTTTTCTAGAGTTATTTTATTGCCCTCCCCCCTTCCCCGAGGCCATTTCTAAATGGATTCAGAAAGAGTATAGGTGTTAGGAAGTCGTTGCTCTCCACACCCTTCGAAAGTTTTAGCTACTTACACTTAGCTCACATTGGGATTCAGAAAGCTAGGTGTAACTTCCTCTTCCTCTTCACTGGACACATAGAGGCAGCTGATCGAGACATCCCACCAATGATGACCTCATAGTCGCTGGCGAATCACTAGCACTGACACAGAACAGTTAACCAATCACAAACCCTCCCGCCTCTCCGCTCTCTCTAAACTCCGCCCTTTTTTTCTTTCTCTTGTGACTTGTTTTGATGGTCGTCTCTGTTGATCGCCACGTCTACTTCTGTCTTATATTACTTAAAGGTTTTATCAGTGCCTCCGCAAATATATATATATATATATATATATATATATATATATATATATATATATATATATATATATATATATATATATATATATATTTAAGTGTGTGTGTGCGTGTGTGTGTGTGTGTGTGTGTGGGTGGGTGGGTGTGTGTGTGGGTGGGTGGGTGTGTGTGTGAGTGTGTGTGATCGAGACATCCCACCCGTGATGACAGAATAGTCGCTAGCGAATCACAAGCACCGACGGATAACTGTTAACAAATCACAAACACTCCCGCCTCTCCGCTCTTTCGAAACTCCGCCCTTTTCTTCTACGTCTTCCTCTTGTGACTTGTTTTGATGGTCGTCTCGCTGTTAATCGACATGTCTACTTACATCTTCTATTACTATAGGTTTTATCGGTTCCGTTCAGTTTTAGTTATTGTAGAACCAAAAGACATACACAAGGACATTATTATTAGCAAGGTAATATGTGTCTGAATAAATTAATGATGTTCTATATGATTTTGTCAACAAATTTCCGCGGGGCAAACTACATATTTCTGAGTTCCCTCTTCTCCCACAAACTTGTAGGACCTGTGGGAAACTGCTTTAGTGATAGAGAGACATCATAATGATGTATCTGCAACATAAACGAGGTCCAAAATCAAGTGACACAAATAAAATAAAACACCAGATCTAAATATAAGGGCACTAATGTAGGTTTGTGGACGCTCTGGGTCGTCTGTGGGGCACGTAGGGATGACGTTAGGCTAATCGATAATCGTCTCCGCAATGGGCTTCATGCCATCCCGCCTTTATGGAATGATCTTTGGGTGATCATACTGTCTCAAATTACTTATATATTCTGCAATTGGCAAACATTAGTTATACCGAATTTCATGTTCATCTGAATGATTTACACCACCCACCGAGGTGATGTAGTTCTAGACCTGATAGTCACGTCATTTGAAAGTTGTAGAGAGCTTTCTGAATACCATGCACTGTTTGAAAGGTGTAATCTATAATCTTTGAATAGTGTAATCCCAGAATCCCAGCTACTGCTCCTCACTGCCTTCCTTGACTAGAGTAGGATTGGTGTGTCTCACTTTTCTCCGAGATTATTTCCTTGTTTCATACTCTGCGTGATGACATACAAGTGAGAATCTACGAAGACAACGCTCACCAACTTCAAGAGAGAAAGAAGCAGCAAGACTCTCCAAACCAAGGAGAAATAAGAGTGGAAGCTACCAGAGCTGAGTCACTCCTGGCGCGGCCATCTTATCGCTGCCCGCCTTATCACCACCACCGCCGCCGCCAGAACAGCTGTCTCGACATGCGTTTCTCTCCTTATCCAGCACGTCAAGCAGCCTTTCCTTGCTTACTTCATCATCTTCAAAAAGTGAAGATTTACCGTTGCTATCACACAAGACGTGACTGCAACGACGAATAAATGTTATGCAGAGAGATGTGGAGTATGAAGCCCCTGAAAGCAGCGAAAGTACAGTTACTTCACTGTGCCGTTGCAACACCTCAACAAAATATTCACGACACCAAAATGTACAAAAAAGGCATGGAAGAGCAGCACCTTGGCCATGACATTTGGTCACGGACAATGGGGAATAGGCGCCTTCTGATACCCTCACTTTCTTAGAAAGGGGAAGCAGATGCCTTAAAATTCTCCGTGTACACACAATAATATGTGAAAATTTCATGCCGATCAAATGAATACAAAAAGCAGGACAAGGAAAAATGAAAAAAAAATAAATAATGAGAGGCGATATCTCGAAATGATTTTTGCACTCTAAATAATTTCACAAAATTAGTGAAAGCTCTGATCACCTTATGTTTGGTATCATTTTAAACTACAACAAAATTGGAAATTTTGTAGGGATTAGATCTTTGAAATTCTCAATAGAAAACGAGAGGGGGACACTAAAAAAATATCGAAAAAAAAAAATCCTTGAAAGACAAAACAATGAATTGAAAACTGAATTTTGTGAAATTAGAAAACGAAAAAAAGAGTATCCCATACAATTCACCCAAATTTGATGAAATTTACATAATATCATTCCTTTACATAAGGAAACAACATATTAAAATTTCAAACCAATTGGATGAACCATACGCGAGATATGAAACAAAAGAGTTTTCAGGGGGTGGCCCCCTTCACTTAATCGCGTACTACTGATGTGATCTGCATAACTGAGAGAGAGAAAAAAAAATCATACATTGTCCTGTAATCAAGTGCTTAACCAAGAGAAAGGCTCGAGTGAAAGTGATTACGGTAAGCTGGCGGACTTCAGTTGAAAAGATGTGAGTTCGATCGACACACACACACACACACACACACACACACACACACACACACACACGGCAGATGCTGTAGCCAGTAGAGCAAAACACTGTATCCAAGTACACACACACACACACACACACGGGACTTCTGGCTGGTGTGTGTGTGTGTGTGTGTGTGTGTGTGTGTGTGTGGTGGTGATAAGCGTCTGGTGGCAACCCGACCGATTGTGCAAATGTTGTAGTCTAGTTCTGGATCTTGTACTTTAAAGGTATGGTATTTGTACTGACTGATGAAATTCTGGACCTAATGTAAGAGAGAAAAAAAATAAAGAACACTGCGGAGGAAAGATACCGAGAATTAGATGGCTAGGAAAAATGTGTCAAGAGGTGGAACAGCTGGAAAGTGTAGATTCCAGGTTAATGGTAGAGAAAATCAGAGAAATAACAGGGAATCGGAGAACAACTAGGAGCACTATAGTAAAAGACAAAAATGGTAACATCTTGACGGAGAGAGAAGTGCTAAAGAGAAGGGAAGAGTATGAGGAGTGTGAATTCATTGTAATTTCGAAGAAGGAAGGAACAATTGAATGTGGCAAACATCGTACAATAAGTATTATGAGTCAAGTGGCTAAGATTGTACTGAGAGTGATTGATGAGAGACTGAAAAGAAAAATTGAGGAAACAGTGGACAGAGCTCAGTTTGGTTTTAGAAAAGGTAAAGGTACTACGAATGCAATTTTTGTATTAGGAACAATTATAGAAAGAACAATAGAGAAGCAGAAAGATCTATTTATGTGCTTCGTTGATTTTGAAAAAGCATTTGATATGGTACGTCATGAAGTATTGGTGGAGAGGTTGAGAAGGTTAGGTGTAGATACTGCAGACATAAGGGTGATGACCAACCTGTACAAAGGACACAGAACTGTGGTGGGAAATGGAAAGGATAAAAGTGACTGGATTAAAATAGAGAGAGAAGTGAGACAGGGCTGTGTGCTGTCACCGGACTTGTTCCTACTTTACTCACAGGCCATCATGGACGAAATGGCAGATTTGGAAGGCTTGAAGTGGGAGGAATGAATATGAATAAGGTATGCGGATGATACGGTGGTAATTGCAGACACGGAGGAAAAGTTACAAAGACTGGTGTATTGACTGGACAAGAAATGTAGGGGAGTTGAACTGAAGATTAACATCGATAAAACAGAAGTGATGGGAGTCACCAAGAGAAAGTAACAACAGAGGATGAATATGAATGTAAGTGGTCAAGCAGTGAAGCAAGTTCAGATACTTGGGAAGTTTGATGGACGAAGATGGTAGGTGCAATGCGGAAATAAGATCAAGAATTGGAATGGGAACAATTAATTTTAGAAAAGTGAAAAGATACTGACAAGCAAAAATTTGAGCACTGGGATCTGGCTAAGAATTTTGAAGACCTACATATGGTCAGTGATGTTGGGCAGTTGTGAAACCTGGACTGTTAGTAAAGAAATGAAGAAGAGACTGGAGGAGGTGGAGATGTGGTTTATCAGAAGAATTATGAGGATCCCGTGGGTGGAAAGAAAAAACAATCAGGAAGTGCTCCAGATGACTGGCACGACGAGAGAACTGAGAACCATAGTGAGAAGAAGACAATTTGGGTATCTGGGGCATGTATTGAAGGGAGATGGCCCCAAGAGAGACTCTCTCTTGGGGATAATCGAGAGGAAGAGGGCAAGAGGCAGACAGAAGATGATGTACATGGATGGAATCAAAGAGATGGTGGGAAAGAGAAGGTAGAGGAAGTCGTGAGGTTGGCCAGGAATAGAAGGGTGTGGCACTCCAATGCTGCCATCGTCACTTGACACGGCACTGCGGTATCGGTATCGGTATTTGTACTGCTGCAGTCTATTTGTGGTTTTGGTGACGGATATGTGTGAATACAAATGGTTCGGATCATTAAAGAATGATACACGTGTGATCTCCAATGTTTAGTTAAGGTACACTGAGTACTGGCAGAGGCGGGTGTCCAGAGTGCTAGCACAGCTGTACGGACAGCACACTACTGGTTGGGGGGGTGTGGGAACCGGTTTTGGAGCGCCAAGGCGTAAGTTGCCGAGCTGATTACCTCACTTACACTTATAATATGATAGATGTTACAGTTGGATGTGGTGTGTCTTTTATATTACATTTTAAACGATGTTTGGGGGCATGTTTACTCGTAACTGGTTCATTTGTCCACAGGTTGAATGCTACTCAATAAAGTATTCATGTGGCACTTCGTGGCTTTGTATCCTTCCGGTCCACACATGTACAGTGACACAGAAGATGAAAGATGAGAAGAGAACTTCCTGAGTAATGTTGAACAAAGTAAAATAAATGATTTTCTGTTCAAAATAAGTGAGTTGTCGGTTGAAGAAATATATAAAAGCTTAAAACAACTTGTACTTTATCCAGCCTTTAAAGTTTTCCCATTAATAGCAAAAACAAATTGTTAGAAAAAATAGCAAATAATAACGAGCATGAAATGGATAGGGTGCTTATTGTTGGAAGAGTAGTACAAAGTACCATAAAGCGAAACATAAATAGAATATAAATAATAAATATATAATAATAAATAATAAATATATATAATAAATAGAAAAAAAGTACATATATTGACACTTTGATTGTTAATAGTAAAACTTACATATGTGAGAAAAAGAGTTCAAAACAAGCCAGGCTATAATTTTCAGCTGAGTGACGAAAAAATATAATTTGTTGACGACTACAAAAGTAATTTAGGATGAATTTTAAGTGAAATAGTACATTTCTTAGGCGTTAACTGCAATTAGAACAGAGCAAGTCAATAAAGTTATCTACTATTCTATGATAGGGACAAGCAGTCATCTCGCTTTACCACTGCAAATGTAGCTTGAAATGAACAACAGTTTGGTACTATTTGTACAAACACATGCAGCAGAGGTTATAATGTTATACGATATATGGAACTATTGAATACAATGTTTTCAAAGCATATAATTATTTTTGTTGTAAACACACGTACAACATGTATACCTTGTATAACGGCAATAATAAGTATATTTCTTATTTACACAAGAATAAAACTGTCCAGTGTGTGTGTGTGTGTATGTGTGTGTGTGTGTGTGGTGTGTGTGTGTGTGTGTGTGTGTGTGTGTGTGTGTGTGTGTGTGTGTGTGTGTGTTTGAAAAAGCAAGCAAACAAACAAACCAAAAAACATACTTACTGGCACAGCATTGACAACTATCGTTAAATCTGCCACAGTCATATTGGCCAAGAGTCACCTCACAGTCTTCATCTTTAGAAACACATGTTCTTCCTTTCTTGTCTTCACGACATTCTGAGCTGGTTGAGACAAACAAGGAAGAATGAAGGTTACACCAATAGCTTAGAAGTACAAGGTAAAGTCCTCATTCTCCCCCTCCCCTCAGTCTCTCTCTCTCTCTCTCTCTCTCTCTCTCTCTCTCTCTCTCTCTCTCTCTCTCTCTCTCTCTCTCTCTCTCTCTCTCTCTCTCTCTCTCTCTCTCTCTCTCTTTTATTTTTTTTTATTTAAACATTTACACTTGCATACTTTGCCCAAAGGTACACTGCCGTGTGCCACCTATTTCAAGGGCAACAATTCTTAAATAATATTTTCATTTACACTTATAGATATACAAATAAAAACCCTTATATCTAGGTACATATTTACACTTATAATTACTAATGTCTTAATTCTACAATTATATACATGCCACCACTGTATTGTCACTGCCCGCTTGCCAGTCTTTAACATACAAATAGGTTCAGAGGGATGGGCTGAGCCCCTCTCCACTTGTGGGCCGCGAGTTTAGCACTCTCTCTCTCTCTCTCTCTCTCTCTCTCTCTCTCTCTCTCTCTCTCTCTCTCTCTCTCTCTCGGGAAACCTGAGAGCTTCATGTAGCCTAAAAGCAAGTTATTAGAGGAAATGTAACCAGAAGGTTAGATTATAACCAGAAGGTGACTTCGCTGTTTATGGTGTGTGGTGTGGTCTAATGGGTGATCAATTAATAGGAGCCAAAAACACTCTCCGTACGGTTGGCTGATAAACAAAATTAATGATCGGGGTGAATCACACACACACACACACACACACTTAGTGTAGTGGTTAACACGCTCGGCTCACAACCGAGAGGGCCCGGGTTAAAGTTCCAGGCGCGGCGAGGCAAATGGGCAAGCCTCTCAATGTGTATCTAGCCCCTGTTCACCTAGCAGAAAGTAGGTACGGGACGTAACTCGAGGGATTGTGATCCCGCTGTCCCTTTGTGTAGTGTGTGATGTGGTTTCAGCCTTACCCGAAGATCGCTCTATGAGCTCTGAGCTCGCTCCGTAGGGAAAGGCTGGCTGGGTAACCAGCAGGCGACCGTGGTGAACGAACACCAAGGATATTATAATTAAGGATAAAGTGATCGAATTGGCGAAATTGAGGAAAATGTTCATGCCGTCAGTTGACACTAGAGGCCAGCAGCAGTCGAGGGTAGTGAAGGGGAGGAAGACCCCAGGCTGTTGACGCCACACAACGGCAACGCGACCACCATCACATTCAAAATGTCCTCACGTACAACAACAAGGAAGAGTTTTTGTTGCTTTTGTGGCAAAAAGTGAGCAACTTGTCCACGGATGCGCCTACATCTGTTCCCTAGAGATCCTAGAAGGTATGTAGTGATAGATAATGATAAGTCAATAAATATGACACATTTAAATAAAAAGCCATTCTATATATCGGGGAATCTGCATGCCTCACTGAGGAAACGTTAGGTAAATATTGCTAAAACATTTACAAATCTAGCATAACCTTACCGAGATTGCTCTAAATGTTGTGACAAAGGGACTGGTTTTATTGTTGAGTTGAATTTTATTGGCACTGACACACATTTCACATGCAGACGAATGCAGTGGCACCAATGCAAGCTGACTGGAAAGACCACCACCCTGTTGTTACCATGGCCTAATAATGCAGTGTCACGAGTAAGACAGGTATATATATATATATATATATATATATATA
>CM035203.1:16468913-16479228 GCA_020233015.1 Callinectes sapidus | reverse complement strand
GAGAGAGAGAGAGAGAGAGAGAGAATGATAAAAACTAAACAAAACACATTGCTTTTTCCTTCAATATAACAAAAACAAGAGATAAAAAGAAAAAAAAAACTTAAAAAACAAAAAGATCTTAAAGAAATAAATAAAATCTACAAAAAAAAGTATATATACATAAAAACAACCACAGAAATCATTAAAATACTAAAAAATATATAAAAAACCTAACTTATCCTAACAAAACAATGAAAAACTTCGCAAAATATTGAAAAAAAACTTAACTTAATCTAAAAAAAACATTGAAAAAACTTAAACAAACTAAAGAAAACAAAAAAACATTACGAAACATTTAAAAACCTAACCTAACCTAACGAAACATTGAAAAACTTAACTTAACCACACGAAACAAATAAAAACTTAGCAAAATATTGAAAAAAACCCAACGTTACCTAAAGAAACATTGAAAAAACATGATCTTCCCCAACAAAACACTAAAAATATCATGAAAAATTATAAAAACTTAAAAAAAACAAATAAAAACTTATCAAAGTATAGAAAAATCCAAATTATCCTAAAGAAACATTGGAAAAACTTGATCTTTCTAAATAAAACTATAAAAAAACACTACGAAACATTAAAAAACTTAATCGAACCTGAAAAAAATAAATAAAAACAACGCAAAATATAGAAAAACATTATCTATCCTAAAGAAACGTTAAAATCTTACCAAATATAGAAAAATCAAACTTAATCTAAAGAAACACTTGAAAAACTTGATCTCTTATGACAAAACATTAAGAAAACATTACGAAACATCAGAAAAATCAACATAAACTAAAAAAAAATAAATAAAAAGTTAGCAAAATATAGAAAACATTATCTATCCTAAAAAAACATTATAGAAACCAAACCTAACCAAAGAAAACACTAAAAAAACATTACGAAACATTAAAATACTGAACTTAAATTAACGAAACAATTAAAATGTGAGCAAAACATTGAAAACAACAACTTACCCAAAGAAAACATTGAAAACAATAAAAAAACATTGAAAAACTAACAAAACATTAAAAAAAACATTACAATACATTAAAAAAACTTACCGCAGCTGAAAAAAACAATTAAAATCTTAGCAAAATATTGAAAAAAACAACTTATCCTATACAAATACTGAAAAAACTTGGCATATTCTAACAAAACATATAAAAATCATCAAAAAACATAAAAAAAACACTCCCTATCCATACAAAACATCAAAAAAACACAAACTAACCAAATAAAACCATTAAAACCATCAAAAACAAACCTAACCTAACCTAACCTAAGAAAACATTTACAAACCTAAGAAAACATTGAAAAATTGAAGAAAAAAGACGAAAAAATCAAAGAAAATTAGCAGAAATGAGATACGAGAGAGAGAGAGAGAGAGAGAGAGAGAGAGAGAGAGAGAGAGAGAGAGAGAGAGAGAGAGAGAGAGAGAGAGAGAAACACACTTACAAAATACAAATAAATCAAATAAATAAAAAAAATAATAATCCACGAGAAAATAAACATAAACCCACAAACACACGCACACACAATTTTCTCCCCACGCCCCGGCCAGCTCCCCTCTCCCTCTCCCTCTCTCCCCCTCTCCCCTCTCTCTCTCACCAGAAATAGCGGGATTTTGCAGTATCAACACGGCCGCCTATTCAATAAAGAGGCGCCGGGGATGAGAGAAGAGCGCGCCGTGACCATCCCGTCCTTATACACATCAACAACTGAAGGCCCGGCTGCGTCTGTTTCCCCTCCCGCGCATTTCAGGGTTTTCTTGTTTTATTCTATTTTTAGGGTGTTTTAATATGTTTTTTGTCCCAATTTGGTAGTTTTATATTTTTTCGTGGTGTTTTTTGGTGTTTTTGGTTGAGATTTTGGGTTTTTTTGAGTGTGTGGTGTATGTCGATATTTTGTGGTATCCGTGTTATTTGTTGAAGTGTCATCGTGTTTCGTGCTTCAGTGTCTGTCTATGCATTTCTACTCATTTCTTAGGCGTTGTTTACTAGAATGTGATTATTTTTTACTTTTTTTTCTAGTGTGGGTTAGGCAGAAACAGACGCGCCCCCCTAACACAATGACAAGAGAGACATGACAAGCGCATCACGTCAAAACATCTTACTTCCCCACCAAAACTTAACTCAACATAAACATGAACGCAATAATGAAGGATAGAATAAACTGTGTTAGTGAATATATGTGTTTTTTTCTAGTTATTCCTTCAGTAAAGATGAAATGGCATGTTTGTTGAGAGAGAGAGAGATAGAGAAAAAGAGAGAGAAAAAAAAAACCTTCATAACATTTTTATATTCTTGTTAATGTCTTTTATAGTTACTTGAAATTGATATCTTACTAACTAACTAACTAATTTCCCTCATACAATTAAAAAGAGGAACTGTTAATCGTTACTTAATGACAAACAAGTTAAGAAGCATGAGTGTGTATTAATGGAATCTCTCTCTCTCTCTCTCTCTCTCTCTCTCTCTCTCTCTCTCTCTCTCTCTCTCTCTCTCTCTCTCTCATTAGAACCTCATTCATTTTGCTAACAACACTCGTTAGTAACACGGGTTTATAATTTAGTGGGTTCAGTTTTCTTTCCTGCTTTGTAAAATAGATATTATATGAGCTCTCTTTCACTCTTAAGACACTATCCCAGCCTTTATTGAGAGAGAGAGAGAGAGAGAGAGAGAGAGAGAGAGAGAGAGTTTATCACATCATTCAAAATCAGTTACTGTATATCTTTTTATTTATCATGTATTTCAGTTTTCTACATTTTTCTTTGTTAAATTATCTCCTTTATCATATTCGTCAATTTTATCCCTTTTTTTGTTATTTATTTTACGTATTTTTATTCTTATTTCTCTGTTTAGATTCTGTTTTGTTTTGTTTTTACTTTGTTTTGATAATGGAGTTCATAATTTGCCTCATTTATTTGTGGTCTTATTATTAATGGTTCCTTCCAACATTAAACTTGTATCTGTGGCTGTTGGTTGCCTGTGTTATGTTATAAGCCTTTATAAATCAACCATTATTTATTATCATTATTAACACACACACGCACGCACGCACTGGAACTTCCTACCTGCTTCTGTATTTCTATCTTCCTATGACTCCCCCTCATAAAGCTTTCTTCCTCCTCTTACCCCTACTCCTTCCACCTCCCTGATGCAAGAGTTAACCAGTACTGTCAATCCTTCACCACTATTCTGTCCACCTCCCTGATGCAAGAGTTAACCAGTACTGTCAATCCTTCACCACTATTCTGTCCACCTCCCTGATGCAAGAGTTAACCAGTACTGTCAATCCTTCACCACTATTCTGTCCACCTTTCTAATGCAAGAGTTAACTAATATCGTCAATCCTTCACCACTATTCTGTCCACCTCCCTGATGCAAGAGTTAACCAGTACTGTCAATCCTTCACCACTATTCTGTCCACCTCCCTGATGCAAGAGTTAACCAGTACTGTCAATCCTTCACCGCCTTTCTGTGGTACCCTGTGGAACTCCCTGCCTGCTTGTTTCCACCCTCCTAACTCATTGAAGAGGGAGGGAGGGAGGGAGGGAGGGAGGGAGGCTGCAACACACTTAATTAACCCTTACACCTGCCTAACTAACTACCTCTCTGCTTGGGGACTGGCATCTTAGTGGGTCTTTTTATTTATTGACATTGGCCAGACTTCCCTTGTATAAAAAATGGAAAAAAGTTATTACCAAACACACACACAAAGAATAAACAAAAGAAAAGAAAAGAAAAGTCTAACATTTATTGGTAGTCACTTGTAGTCATAATTGTCACCTTACAATAAACAATGTTGCTGCTGCTGCTGCTGCTGCTGCTGCCGCCGCTACCACCTTACTCATTATTGTGTTTCTTTGCGTGTTCGTCAAGGTCGGCCTGCGATATGAAGGCTCTCCTGCAACGGTCACACTTGAAGTTACAGACGCCGGGATGAGAGAGGAGGTGAGACTTGAGGCTTTCAATGGTGGTGAAGTACCTGCTGCACTCGTTGCAGCGGTGCCTCACCTCCGCATCGTGCTTCTTCATGTGTCTGTCCAACAACTTCCACGACTTGAACTTGGCCCCACACTCGGGGCACGACACCGGCACTTTCCTGCGGCGGGCGTCCGTGTCGTGCGTGTTCATGTGTCTGGCCAGCGCCTCCTTCGTGGCGGTCTTCTTGCCGCACGCCTGGCACTGGTAGTGGAGCGTGTCGTGGAGGAGGCGGTGCTTGTTGAGGCAGAACAGGTTGGGGAACACCTTGCCACACTCCCGGCACACGAAGCTCTGCAGGCCGAGGTGAGCCCGGGCGTGGGCGATGAGGAGGGACTTGGTGCGCAGCGTCTCCCCGCACTCCAGGCACTCTTTCTGGCGGAAGGGGCGGTGCAGGGCGCTGTGGAGGGTGAGCAGCGTCTTGCTGGTGAACAGCTTGCCGCACCTGGTGCACTCCTTCGTCTTGGTCTGGAGGGGGGTGTCCTCTCCCTCGTCCGTCTTCTTCTCCTGGGTGTGCGTGTGGCGGTGCAGGATGAGGTCCGGCTTGGTGACGCACTTCATGCCGCAGTCCGGACACTCGTAGAACTCGATGGAGCGGCGGTGGGTGATCTGGTGCTGGGCCAGGGTGCGCCGCTGCAGGAACAGCCGCCCGCAGTCCTGGCAGGTGACCTTCTCGACGCCCTTGTGCTCCTTGGCGTGGGTGATGAGCTGCGCCCGCCCCTTGAAGTCCTGGCCGCACTCCAGGCACAGGAAGGTCTTGACGCCGGGGTGCATCACGCTGTGCAGGGTGAGCAGCGCCTTGGTCAGGAAGCGCTCGCTGCACATCTCGCACTCGTGGGGGCAGTCCGAGGAGGTGTCGTCGTGGTTCTCGACGTGGGTGGCCAGCGCCTCCCTGTCCAGGAACCTGCCCTGGCACAGGGGGCACTCGTAGTACTTCACCACGCCGTGCATCATGGAGTGGGTCATCATGTTGGACTTGTCGGTGAAGCCCTTGCCACACTTCTCGCAGGAAAACTTCTCCTCCTCGTAGTGGCGGCGGATGTGGCTGTTGTAGCCGGCCTGGGTGCCCATCCGCCGGAAACACAACTCGCACTCAAAGGCTCCCACGCCAATGTTAGGACGGCCCGCCGCCGCCGCCGCCTCACTCTCCCCGTACGCCCCATACCCGTATGTCACCTTCTTCAGCTCTTGTTCCTCGTCCCTCTCCTCCTCTTCTTCTTTTTCCTCCTCCTCCTCCTCCTCCTCCTGTTCATTGAAAGGCTTCTCCCCGCCATCTGACGGCAGCAGCTTCATCAGTTGCTTCAGTGCGGCGCTGGGCTCCTTCACCGGCGGGGGTGGGGGGGGCCGCCGGGGTTGCTTGCCCTTCCTCTTCCGGGGATGCTGCACAGGTACGGGGGGGGGATCGGGGGGTGGGTGCTTGCGTGGCCTGCCCCGGGGCCTCTTGAAGGGTAGGCGGCCAAACAGGTTGCGGCGGCGGCGGCCACGGCCTCTGCCGCGGCCTCGGTGCGCCTGCGCTGGCTGGGCGGGAGGGGCAGGCGGCGGGACCCCCACAGGAGGCGGTGGGTCCTGGGGCGGGGGAGGGACAGGCTGGGGCGGGGGAGGGGCAGGGGACAGGGGCTTGTTGCAGCTGCGGCCGGGATTCCTGCGCACCGGAATGTCATTGACCATTGTGACTGGCAGGTCAGGGGGGGCGGCGGCAGCGACTGGGTTCTGGTCCTGTAAGGGTGCTGAGGGGTGGAGGGAGGGGTCTCCTGCAGGGTCCAGGGGGGGAGGGGGCTGTGGGTCTGTTGCTTCCATCACCTCCATCACAACTGGGGAGTGTGGCGACGCCCCTCCTGGCGGTGGTGAGGGGGAGGGTGTTGCCGCGGTGTTCTGGAGGTCCGGGTGGTCCATGTGGAGCAGCACCTGAGGGGTCTGTGTTGCCATGTCCAGTGTGTGACCATCGGCCATGGTGCTGGTGGGGGGGTGGGAGGGGGGGCCCTGCGGCAGCATCACCATGGGGCGCCTCTTGAGCTGCCTGAAGGTTTTGTGTTGCCTGACGGTGTTTTCTGTTGAGGTCTGGCCAATGGGCTGCCTCGGTCTGTGGAGATAGGAAGGTTAGGTTAGGTTAGGTTAGGGCAGCAGCAGCAGCAGCAGGACACTGGTAAACATTTTATTACTTTATCATGTCTACTCATAGATATTACATGATAAATTTATACATGTTGTTGGTAGTCTGTATAAATCTATCTTCTAATATCTGAGAGTGAAGCAAGGCAGTGATGGTGAATGAAGCAAGGCAGTGATAGTGAGTGAAGCAAGGCAGTGATAATGTTAACGGTGTCTTCACAATTTCACCATGTTACACTTTACACACTTCAAAACATTATACAACAGTGCGTCATTCACTATCCTAACCTAACAAACCCTTACTTAACATACCCTAACATAATCTAATCTAAGTGTGACCTAATTTGACCTAACATAGCCTAACTTAACCTGACCTAACCTAACCTAACCTTTGTACCGCATAGTTAAGAACAGTACTATATCCCCTTTCAATTCTCTCAAGTTAAGGGGACTGGCAACTAAGTGAGACCTTCCTCTTTATTTACCACGGGCCAACTTTCCCCTCTTACCCAAAAAAAAAAGAAAAAGAAAAAGAAAAAGAAAGATTTCTCTCTATTTGTACATAAAAATCAATTAACTCAATGTTGTAGCTCTAACACTAAAGATATATAATAATTTCTTTCCATCTTCTTCTCCTTCTTCATCTTTTCTTGTCCTTATAGTGTGGATAATGTTAGGTTAGGTTAGGTAACTACAACCTTATGACAACTACACTATGCCCTGAAAATAGAGATCATTATTCCTATTTTCTTCTTCTTCTGTAGCTTTTCCTGTGATGATTTTAAAGAATGGGTTTTTAAATAAGGAACCAGTTTTCAATAAGGGAAGTGGTTCTCTAGTAGGTCTGGGGGGGTTACAGCAGAGGGAGGACACATTAGGTTAGGTAGTTAGGGTGAATAAGCAGGGTGGAGGCAGAAATAAGGGGTTGAAGCAGGAGAAATGAGGGAGAAGGAGGGAGGGTGGTGAGGGAAGTGGTTCTCCAATAGGGCAGTTGTTGATGATGGGTGGAACGGACTCAGTAGTAATGCTGCTGCTGCTGTTGTGAGTGTTGTGAGAGAGAGACAATGGGGAGAAGAAGAACAACAACAACATTACATACACAACTTGATGGAGGAGGAGGAGGAGGAGGAGGAGGAGGAGGAAGGTGGAATTAGTTAAGCATTAGGAGGCACCACCACCACCACCACCACCACCGCCACCACCACTACCCATAACACCCTATTGCACCTTCAACCATTTTAATATGCTCTTAAGTTCTGATAATTTGCTTCTACAATTTTCTATCAACATTATTACCTTCACTACGACATTTCTCCCCTCTATCTATCTCCTCGGCCTTCCTCTCCTCCTTCTGCTAAATAAATGTTTGTACTATGACCACCTAACCTAATCTAACCTAACCTAATCTAATCTAATCTAACCTAATCTAAGTTTGTCTGTCTCTAAATAACTTTCAATATTTAGACTCTTATAAGTGTAAAAATGTGGTTTATTTTGGGTTTAATTAATTGCAGCTCATCCTTGCCTGTTTATGTAGTTACTGTGAGAGAAACTAATAAGGTTTGATCTCTTATAGGCCTAAAAATGTGGTTTATTGTGTTATTGTTGTTGTTATTGTTTATTGTGTTATTGTTAGGATAATTCTTGCCATTCTTGCCTCTTTGTGTAGTTCCAGTGAGAAAAAATATTAGTGTTTGATTTTTTATAGGCCTAAATGATCTTATAGACCTAAAAAATGTGGTTTATTGTTATTGTTGTTTGCAATTGTTGTTTATTGTTATTGTTAAGTTAATCTTAGCCTATCTTAACTTTGTGTAATTGCAGTGAAAGAAAATATCAGTTTTTATCTCTTATAGGCCTAAAAATGTGGTTAATGTGTTATTATTGTTGTTATTGATCTTTATTATTATTGTTAGATTAATTTTAGCCTGTCTTTAGTTTAATTAATTCATTCTAATCAACCTTAACTGTTTGTGTAGTTGTTGTGAGAAAAACATTATTTGATAGGGGGCTTTCCATTGGTGATTTATGTATAGGTACTGTAGAACTGCCTCCTGCCCATACTTCTTTATTAACCCTAACCTTACCTAACCTTTTATTTTTTTTATTTGCTCATACAGTACTGGGACGCATTTTGATCTTGAGTTTTGGGTGTGATTAGACGCTTTTATTGCCATTAGGAAGGATGTGTGGAGGTGACAACATTAATGGCCACACTCTGTACTATTTAGGTTAGATTAGGTTAGGTTAGTGACAATAACAACATTCATTGATTAAACAACAGGTCTATAACCCCCAAAAAATATAAATAAAAAGAAAACTTGAATAAACAGTTTGATTAGGTTAAGTTAATTTCAATCTGTCTCTTTTTTTCTTCATTCACTTTTTTCTTTCTTTCTTTCTTTTTTCCTTCTTGTTTTTTTCTATTTAAAAATTTTCTCTATATCAATTCACAAAATCTGTCAACTGTGTGTGTTCCGTTGACTAAGTTAGGTTAGGTTAGGTTAGTTTAAGTTAGCTTAGGTTAGTTTACATTAGGTTAGGTTTAGTTAGATCTGGTTGAGTTAGTTTAGATTAGGTTACGTTAGTTTATGTTAATTTAGCTTAGGTTAGGTTAGTTTATGTTAATTTAGCTTAGGTTAGTTTAGTTCATAACAAAACAGTCCTTCATCAAAAAATATATCAAAACTGCACACACACACATACACAACTGCAAATAAATAAATAAATAAACATATAAAATCATTAGTTTCATCCCTAACAAACCTGAAACACAAAAAAATCTTGGGTTAAGTCAGGTAAACAACAAAACTAACTATATCACAAATCAACAAAAACAGATGAAAGAGTGCACGAAAACGATCAAAATAAACAAATAAACAAAAACTAAACAGGTTCACACATAATTGAGACTTGAAAAACAAAAGAAGAGGAAAAAAATTAAGACAATAAATCATAAATACCAAATTTGTACAATATGAAAAAAACAAGTTAGGTTAGCTTAGATTACCTTAAAAACACTTAATAATTAAAACAAAACAAAACAAAGCAAGAGGAGGAAAGAAAACAAAGGATAAAATACGAAATAAGTGAAGATAATAATACCGAAAAATTATATATACATCTTAACATTTCACCATCAAATATACCACATGCAGAAAAAACAGAGAAAGAGAAAGAGAAAGAGAGAGAGAGAGAGAGAGAGAGAGAGAGAGAGAGAGAGAGAGAGAGAGAGAGCTGCAAAACCCTCCCTCTCTCCCTCTCCATCCTTCCTTTCTCTCCTCATCTCTCCCTTATTTATCTCCTTTACCTTACAAATGATACAGCATTTTGTCCGGCATTTTTTACGATGAGAAGCATCTGGTATGGGCTGTCGGCCGTGGGTTTTTCTATGGGTTGTATTTCCGTATCGTCCATGTTGAGTTAGGACTGATGTGGGCTGGGTTAAGGAACAGACGCTTAGTGGCGGTAAAATTCTCTCTTTCCAACGGGGTATTTTTGTTAATTTTTGCGTTATTTTTGGTGTTTTAGTGACTTTTTTGGGTCTTTTAGTGGTTTTTTGGTTTGTGTGTTATTTTTGGGGTGGTTTTTGTAAAGTGGTTTGTGTTTTGGGGGAGTTTTGTTAGATTTGTTTCTCCGTATGTTTGTGTCTTCTTTGTTTCCTGTTTTTGTTTTTGCTCTCATTGTTTTTTTTTCTTTGGTTTATTTCTGTCTGGTTTTGTGTTTTGTTTTGTGATTTGATGTGTTTTTTGCTGAAGTTTCCTCTCTTTAAGTTTTTTCTTCTTCTTTCCTCCGTATTTTTTCCTCCTTTGGTTTCTCTCTTTCTTTTTTTCTTCCTGTTTTTGTGTTTTGTTTGATGTTGTTGTGTGTTTTTTTCAAGTTTTCTCTCTTTTTAATGTTTTGTTAAATTTTTTCCTTTCTATATTTTCTTTCCTTTCGTTTCTTCTTCATTATTCCTTTCTTTCTATTCTTTCTTTCTTGTTTTCCTTTATTTCTGTTTTTCTTCCTGTTTTTGTGTTTTCTTTGTTTTTTTTTCAAGTTTTCTCTCTTTTCAATGTTTTGTTTAATTTTTTCCTTTCTATATTTTCTTTCCTTTCGTTTCTTCTTCTTTATTTCTTCCTTTGTATTATTTCTTTCCTGTTTTCCTTTATTTCTGTTTTTCTTCCTGTTTTTCGTTTTGTTTTGTGTTTTTTTTC